>ML286559.1:0-28522 GCA_005239495.1 Nicotiana undulata
TTTGGGATTGTTCGTTGTAGATGTCTTATCATTTCATTTTGAGTTTTCTAAAATAATATTATTGTTTTTCTGTTTTGAAACAATTGAAGAGATTTGGAATATTCAGTAAAGTTTTGAGAGTTACAAGTGTGGGATGTCTTTTTTTTTTTTTTTTTAAAGGTTGGACATTAATGAATTCGCGAAATGTTCAGTAAAGGTTGGAAGGTTAATTGGTTTCATTACTGTTATGTTGTTGTTATAAATGTCAAAGTGTTGTGTACGTTGGCTTGTCTAGCGGGTTCAACGTTAGACGCAATCACGGTCTGAAAGGTGGGATTTCGGGTCGTGACACCCATATTTTCCTACGGACCCTCCAGGACCGTTTACCAAAAATGTTGACCAAAGTCAACTTTATTCAATTATTCAATTCAAAAAATCCCATTTTTATCAAATTTTCACATGGAAGTTTCCCGGCTACCTGTCCGGGCTGTGCACGCATATCGAGGTGTGATTAACGGAGGCTTTCGAGGCCTCGGAACATAGATTTAGCTGGAATTACTCAGGATGACCTTTTGGGTCATCACACCTTCTCACTCACATTTTCTTATCCTTACTCCTGCCTAGCTAAAACCTTGTTGCTCTACCATACTTCAGCTTGCGACCTACGCATATCTACTTATACTACTCGTAACCTTCCTTTCATCATGTTAGCACCATAGATTTCCTTTCACGGCTTCTCAGTTGTCTTAAATGTAAACAATTACTTTTCCTGGTCGTTCTGCCACTTCCTGCATGGATACTTGGCCTATCTTAGTGCTCTTGAATACGGGAGTTCCCTGTAACTCATTTGATCTCAATTATCAACTTTTGATTGATTTTTTTTCTTCTTCCGTTCATTAGCTACGATAGGTGCCACTTTCTTATGGAGTGCATACAACATTATAGTGAGACTGCTGTTACAAGGCCATTTCTACTTTAGGTCACTATGCTTATGTTGAAGCCTGCTTCCTTATTTCCTCAGCTAGTCTTTCGTTGTAGTACACAGTGGATACCCTCCGACTCTTGTAAAGCTGTAAGCTTATTACATCATATACCCAAAGGAATTTTTTTTTCTTACTCACCTATTATTATCCTTAGTTACTTAAATCCATGGCCTTGTGCTCGTAAGGTTGCTTCTGAAGTGAAATTTGACTATCTCCCTAGTGGCACTTTCTTCTATTTCCGCAACACTTATATGGTACCTTTAACTACCAAAACTCCTATCTTAATATTACTCAAGGATCACGATGTCATCAAATCTGCGGGAGTTAATTTCCTATGTTGGGTTTCACTATGTTTATCTTGCATGATCTACTGATTTATCTATGACCTCTTGTTTAGCTATAACTAGGCTATTCCTGAATCAACTACAGACTACCTGTTGGTCCATTCTCATATTTATATTATGCGTAACCTCTCTTGGATTATGTCCTTTGTCTTAACTTACCTTTCGCACTGGCTCCTAATGTATCAAGTGTCCATTCCCACTTATTTATCAATATCATCGAGTACAAAACCCTTATTGAACCTCCTCGGCGTCATGCTTGCATAATGTTATGATAGGATATGAATAAAAGCAATCTCATTCCTTTCATCTTTTTACCACATTTTTCTTTACCATTTGATATTTACCTCTTCATCTTTGGCATTTTGTTTCTACATCTTCACAGACATTACTCGCCTTGCGGTAACCCTTCTACACCAGGTATAATTGAATTTCGTACACACAAGGGTGACACATGGTATAACTGGAACATTTAGTCCCTTAAGCTTAACTCTGCTCATAGTGCTTGCTTTAGGGAAGCGTCTTCGTGAATGACCTTTAAAGGTTATTCTTCTATTGTTCATTCTATTATTGTCGAAACACTATCTTTGAAACGATGTCGACTATTACCAATTCCTTTGATCCCTAGTTCATGTTCGGTTTTTTTCTTCTTGTTTACTATCCCATACTAATTTCTATTACTTGGGTGATCTAACCTTTCCTTATGGTAATCACGTGTGATTCACCAACTCATTTCTCGAAATGAGGGTATGGCTTTATGGCTTATACTTTTGTATTGTCTCAAGGCCAGTCTCCTCTCATTTGTTTTCCTTCACTTGACTATAGACTTTATAATTATACCATATTTTGATTTACTACTATCACTCATTTATCACCTCTTACTCATAATGATTCATTTACTCTCTTCTTATTCTCATGCTAATATCTCTGTCTATCTCCCTATTATAAAGACTTT
Source organism: Nicotiana undulata (assembly GCA_005239495.1). Lineage (NCBI taxonomy): Eukaryota > Viridiplantae > Streptophyta > Magnoliopsida > Solanales > Solanaceae > Nicotiana > Nicotiana undulata. The sequence continues at coordinate 2,259 of ML286559.1, forward strand.
AACATGACATTGTTTCACATTTGGCTCCCCCTGCTTCATATCACTGGCTCTTCGGGACGCCTAACATTCTTCTTCTTCTTTTTTAACTAGTGGCTGGAGTCATACTAAGGCAAATATTTATCCCTTCTAGGATCCTAGTGCCTATCTTCTGAAATTTCTGAAATATTCTAGCATTCATATCTGTCTGTTCTATTCTAGAGTGACCATATGGCTATCTCCAAATGAGAACTATTACCATGTTCTGCACTACCCTTCAAAAATGTTAAATAATGATAACAATCTATCCATAATTTTCGGTTACTCTAACCCCGGCTGGATCCTGATATCCTATCCTTCTCTTAAATTATTTCAGTTAGCTCCCATTGGGCATAATTGAGATTGGTATGGACAATTATAGATATCTCTGTTACCGTTGAAAGTAACTAAAAATGCTTATATTTCTCTGCCGGAATTATTAATACTGATAATCTTTATTAACTAGGTACCTTGTAACCTTCTTTATCTTGCTTCTTTTACTTGCTAAAACTCGTATCTACCTTCTGATTCTCTTATTTCTTTTTACCATATGGGTAGATAGATATTCTTTCCTTAGAGCTCCTTATTAAGAAACTAACACATCTTAGTACACACATGATCTGCTGAAGCCCTCACATTTACTCATCATAAGCATGATGCAAAATTGAGTTCCTCTGACTCAACTCTTCCACAGCCACATTGCAATCTCTTACCATCCATCTTTCAAGATGTATGCATTGTCGTATTATAAATAAGATAGAATTGAGGAAATTGAGTTCTTACGATTGAGCTATACCACACGATCTAGAGTAAGAAGAAAGAGTAACAATCCCAAATACCCTGTAGCCTCCTGCTTATAAGTGTGGTGCACAACACACCCATAAACAAGGCTCTACTAGACACGACTCATAGACAACCCCAGGGACAGACCTGCTCTGATACCAAGTTTGTCACGACCCAAACTGGAGGATATGACTAGCACCCGGGCCATATTTGCCGAGCACCAATGTACATTTTATCTAGTATTCTTTATTATCTTTAAGGGATAACGTGATCAATAAAATTATAGATATGGATCATGAACATACATCACATGAGATGACTAGATTGCTAAGAAACTACATAAAAGGTACGAGATACAACGCTTCCATGAAAGACTATACAACAAAAATTAGCCAAGAAGGCATACCAAACTATACATGAGTCGATAACTGTCTATGAGCCTCTAAAGGAGCATAAGTAATGCAACATAGCCGGAACAGGGCCCCGACATACCCATAATATCTATAACAAAAATGCATACCAAGACCACGGCAAGTCCGGAGAAGGGATCTCGCCTATGACCGCTGAACTGGAAAGCCTATTATGGTGGGGGAGCTGTGTCTACCTGTCTATCAGGACCTGCAGCACGACATGCAGCGTCCACAAATAAAAGGACGTCAGTACGAATAAAGTACTGAGTATGTAAGGCTGGTCAATATAAATATGAACAATAATGTAAAGAGAGGTAGAGAAGATACCACCTGTAACATCTGAGTGCTTCTAAGAGACAGTAACATGAAATGCATGATACATATATATACATAATCTTTTAAAACATCCGCCTCTGTGGGCATCATCATCATCATAGAACATTCGCCTCTGTGGGCATCATCATTATCATATCATACCCGGCCTCAAAGAGGACTCGGTAAACCCAACTGATCAGTGGTTGCACAATAGGTGCCATACCCGGCCGACTATAGCGCGGATCGGTAGAGTAAAATAGCTATATATATAATGCATGTAGGACTCATTGGAATCATATTCTGAACCTTTCGGAGAGACGTAAGGTCGATATTCTCCGTACATGTTATTAGGATTAACTCTTCATCAAGAATCTTATAATAATCAGGAAGTACCAACAACATTGATAACATAAGAATAAGAGAAGCAACCTCAAAATCAATTGTTCCATAAGAAGGGAAACCATGTTAGTACTGCTAGCTTCTAAGATTAGAGTATCTTTGGAAGCTCGTTCATTGCATTATGTACAATCGCAGTTGTGCAAAAGAAGGAAAGGGATAGCCTCACATACCTTGTATATAATTTCCTAACCTCAAGCTATACAAATTTCACAACTCCTTAATCTACAATAAGAGAAACGACACTATCGTTATCGTTTAAGCGTCATAACTATTATGTATCGACCACAACCTATTTTACGATGAAACGGACAGCACCTCCCCTATTTATATGACTTCACACAAGTCAAAACAATCACCTAACAGCCCAAACAACATCAATAATAATCATATTGAGCCTCCCAAAACAGTCCACACACAGCCTAATCACTTCACACATAAGACGACCACCATAGTCATGTCAAACGACCCGGAAATGTTACAACGAACGACCAGATCACAATCCTACATCTATATGGTGTTTATCCACACCCTTCCTCCTCCAAAAATCTACAAAACATTATTAAAACACGCAGCCTAACAACAACACAAAACAGTCCGCTACAAGTCAAATAACTCGAACTCACGGCTTCCGATCACCGTCTCGTGAGTTCTAACTATTAGGAAACACATTTATCTACCTTCCTTGATATTTAAGCCCTTAAATACACATATTATACGTTTATTAACTATGAAGTAACTTCCAAAACTATAACTACAAAGAAAAAGAAGAGGCGGTATAATGACACTTACGTCGTAGGGATCGTTTTGATGTTATTGCTTCTCGATTTCATGCCCGGGATGATATTCTTCTTTGAACCCTAGTAGATAGCTTGAGTTTATGTTTATGGGTGTTCTCTGCTCGTTTTATGCTGAAATATGAAGAGAAAGACGACCTAAGACACATATATATCTATTTTGGAAAAAGTCAAAGAGGTGCTAGCTTGGCACCCTAGGATTGGTCCATCTTCCGACGCTTATATTTTTTTATCCCGATGTCGTATGAATGAATGGTTAAGAGAATTGGAAACTACATTCCAAGAAATTCAATTTGGTATATAATATGTCCCAATATGACCTCATATAACACATGAAATCTATTGCTCAAAAAGCTCTAGTGATCCACCTACTTGTCATATATGATGTCTGCGCAGTCTCGCGAAACTGCAAATATCTCTCTACTCCTATGTCGTATCGATGAACGGTTTAATGAAGTTGAAACTAGACTTATAGATATTAAATTTTGTAGGTAGATAATCTCCTAATTCGAAGTGTAGAGGGAGAAAAGCTCAGTTATATTTGACCTAATGTTAAGCACATTATGAGTGTAACTTGTGAAGACCTTTGCCAACTTTTGTTCCACCACTTGCTTGACTTCAAAACGTAGAACACAAATATCATACGATAAAAATTAACTCATAGAATAACCTCCTTATCATGTAATGAACCATAGTCTCATCCTAAAGTACATGTTATAACATTCCAAACTCGTCGACTTTTGACGAAACTTATTCTCTTCAGTTGGTTTAGCTTCTAAGCTTTCCAACCCTCTTGGTACTCGTTATTCATGATCTTAAATATTCGTAACCTCCAACGTAACATTATTAACTTACTTTATATTCCATTAAATAGGATCTTATTTATGAGCTTACATAAATTGACTCACGATGTACTCTCACGTACGAAAATATGGGGTGTAACAATATGGTTCTCCCTGGTCGTCGACTTGCCGGTCATTATGGTGGTCTCACCAACCTCCTAGCCCCATGGCTCTCCTTCCCACGTCGGTTACTTCTTTCTTGAGGTCCTCAAAAGAACCAAAAGGCGGTTCACTCACCTCCCATGATTTTCATGTCATTCTCCGGCCGTCCATGGCCGTGCGAGTAAGAAACTACGATCTCCGGCTAGAACATGTGGGTTCTAGGCCGTTTCTCTTCCTCTTTGGGTTGTATCTATGAAACCCTAACTATTAGTTCTTGATTCTTTAGATCTATGATAGATCTGGGTATATCCTGAGTTATTTTGTTATTTTCCCTTAAAGGTTTTCCGATTTTCTCAAAATGACTCCTCATCTTCAAACTAGGGTTCTTAAACCCCTTTTCAAAAACGGTTTTCGTTCTGATTTTTAGTATTATCTTATGATTTTCATTATGTTTAAACGTTTATTTGACCTTTTCCCCTTTTTTTATGATTTATTTTGTTAAAACCCTAAGCTCTTGATTTTTAATCCTAGATTCTAAGTATGTTTATGATAATATGTTTGTTCAATCTGCATGTGTGCCTGGCTTTCGTGAGCATCCTGATTTATGTGATTTTACCCTATTTTTTCCGATTAGGGTTTCTGACTCTTCACTTCTCCTGCCTATATCATGTTTACTCTGTTGATTCATACGGGGTTCTATGTGAATCCCCTGATTTATGTGATTTTATCCTATGTTTGATTCTTAGGGTTTCTGATTTTTCCCGATTATGAGTTTTATTCCGTTTGTTCTCATAATTTGTGCTAATTTCTCCTAAATCAGTAATACTTTCTATTTGTGAGTCCCTGAATCCTTGTGATTAATTCTTCACTGATCTCGCATGATATCCTCTACTTATTTTAACTTGTGAAATATTTTTTGACCTTATTCTATGGTCAATTATGCTGTTAATTGATTTTAAGCATTTTCCTTAATTAAAGCATGATGAACCTAGTCTCTATTACGTGTGATATACTTGTATTATACCTATGATGTTTCCTTATTGGTTATACTCATGCTCATACGATTCTCTTTCCTTATTTTATCGCCTGTCTATTACCGTTTGAGTTGGACTCCTTAATTAAAAGAATTCGTTGTATTGATTTGATTCTAATTGGTGCCTGTTTCTATAATCACTACTGAACTTTGATTTTTACCTTATTTTGCTACCTGTTTTCGAACTATAAGTACCTTGCTCTTTCATTAGCACAGGGACGAGAACACATTGTTCAAAAGACTCTCGCCCTTACACAAAAATTCTCTTCTACTCTCTCTTTTCTCTGGTTACTTGCTCCTATTCTAATCAGCCGGCTGCAAGCCAAGGCTGACTACTGTGCTCTTTGGTTCTTCATTCTATGTTTTCTCTCTCCTATATTGGTATGTCCTAATTTCAGTTTAAGTCCCAAAAACAAATATGTTTCTTTGCTACTTCAATTCATCCTATTTCTAGTATGTTTTTACTTATGGTTTTGCTGTGACGTTGTACTTTACCTGATGGCATTATTGATCACTTAGCATGTTATGTACCCCTTCCCTTACACTCAACATGTTTATGAAATATCACCCCCCCTCTAGTATATCTCAATATGATTCTACTTTACTTATGTTTCTCTGATTACTTGCATGAAATCCTGTGGTAAAACAATCTGTCCTCTATGTTAATTAGTTCTGTCTAGTTTTGAAATGCATGTTGTACCTTAACCCTCTTTAGGAATTCTCTGATTCTGTACCAATGTGTACCTCTGCCTATTATGTGCTTACCCTTATATGCTCTATACCTGTCCACAAATCCCATCACCCCTGCTTGTGGTTGTTGAACTGGTTTTGTTTTCTTTGTTCTATGTTTGGTGTTGATGGACCTTTCTTGGTTCTAAGGCTGGTCTATTGTTTGTTGACTGCCCTACTCTTTTGAAACTGTTTTATTGAATAAACTCCTATGTTGTTTCTTACAAAATTCATTTTAAACCAGTCCCTTTTTCAAACTGTTTTTTTCCTACTCAGTCTTTTCAAAACTATATCAAGCACTCTCACTCCACCCTTAGACATCTAAGTTCTGCCCCTCTGATGTGTGATTTCTTAGGGATTCCTGTGAGATCCCTCTGAACTTTTACACATTAGAGTTGGCTCTTCCACACTGCACTTACTCATCAATGGTTATGAAATCTGGGTGTGAGCACTGCCCGGGATCCTTAGAGGTCCTTAGGGAACTCTGACACACCCGGATATTGGGAAAGGCTGTAACACCACTTGGCATCTAAGATTCTGAAATCTGGGCCTATTTGTAGGCTCCCTATAGTGTAATTTCTTATTTTTCCTTATCTATTTATGTAAGTCATTCAATACTGGTTTGTAATAATTTATTGTAAACAAATATTGGGGATGGATAGTGAAAAGGGGAGGGGTAGCTATACATGTTATAGATATCAAAGAGTAGAAACCATGTTCTTAGGTTTACCTTTTTCTCTATGCGCACTAGCATCCATGTTTAGGATCAATACATGCCAAGCATATCATGCCCTAGATACCATGCTTTAGCTTTCATGTATATTGTTTTTAGCATCTCATTTTGACACTATCATTATCACTTAGAAATCATGTGTTAGGAAAAATGACATTAATATAAACTGCTACTCATGCAAATCATGTCTAATAAAGCTATAACTTTCTATGCATTTAGAGATCCTACTGTAAGAGATTCTGCAAATCATGTTGTGCATTTAGAAACCCTGCTCTAGGAATCCTGCATATAAATCATTTTGTACCTTATATGTGTACTAGGAAACCAAGTTTTAGGATCCTCATCGTACTCGCTCAATTAACACCTAGTTAACTACTGATGCATGAAGGATGATATAAAAAACAGTTTCACTCTGTTTCTAAGCAACTAGCAATAATCCTGTATTTTGCAACACCTAGGACAACACATTTAGGTAAAACAATGTATAACGGTTTTCTTCAATAACTTTGGTAACAATTTAGCACGGTCCCACGCCTAGGCAAGCCCTAGGTGACTAAAACTGCTAAAACTAGAAACTGCCTCTTTGTGTTCACTGCTTTATGACTAACATGCTTAAAATCAGTAGGCAAACTGGTTAGGCTCCTGTTTCTGAGTTATAAACTGAATATGCATACCTCTTGTACTTTGACATTCACCTAGACATCCTGTCTTAGGATCTTGTTTAAACATACTACCCTTACTTGTTATTTGAGTCGTGCTGTTTATATGCATTATATGTGGAGGTAAACTTGAGCCCCCTTATTTGCTCCTTCTTGTTTTATTTACTGAAGTCCTATGTGTTATTGCTTGTCGCCTTAGTATTTTCTCCTTTAAACCTAAGGGTCTGTCTAGAACTGCCCGTAGGTAGAGGTCCTAAATTCCTCCAGGGCCATTAAGAAGGGACGGGTAACAGCACGCATGGAGGTCGCTAAATAACACTCGCTTTAATAACCGCTAAGGGGTGGGGAAGGGTAGATATGTATATGATGACTGGTGCGCTAATGCCACCCTCTTTGAGGAGTGATTACCGGGCATTGTACATCGTATAGAAAAAAAAAACCTAGGACTCCCCCTATCCTTTACACATGTGTTTAGACCATAAATCTTTAAAAACAAAACCTCATATGCATGCTTAGGCTTTAAATATCTTCAAATGTGTCTTCATATGTGTGCTTAGACTTCGAACTCTTTCCAAAACCCTTACTTGTTTAAACTTTAATCATTTATTTGCTACTTGCCTAAATTCACAAAGTTGTTTGGTCGGGAACCACAGTTGTGGACTTTGAGGGGTGTCTAACACCTTCCTCTCAGAGTAATTTTAAGCCCTTACCCTATCTCTGGTTATCCAAACCTGTGTTTGTAAATGACCCTTAGTAGGTGCCCTAACGCACCATTAATTCGTTAAGTGGAGACTCTTCAACTCCTTGTATACCCCTTTCCCGAAAGGAAACGAGTTGTCCCAATAGTGTCGAAAACCCTAACCGATCCAAAAGGAGAGGAGAAATGGGGGGCGCGACAACATGGCAACTCTGCTGGGGGTTCTAGGCTTTTACCATTTCAAACCGCTTTGTGAATTCGTACCTTTACTTTGTTGATGTTTGCACCCTTTCCCTTTCCCCCCTTTATGTGCAATTAGTTGTTTAATTCAAGTATTTATTCTTTTCAAAATCAAAACTGACATGTTTCTTTGTTTTCCTTTGTAACCGCTTTAAATTATAATTGTTGTATTTATCATTTTCATAACGTGCAAATACATGACTACATGCCTTTACTGCTTACTTATTGTTGCATAATCATGTTCAACATCATATTCCACTCGTGCCAATACAGATCCTATAGAAATGCTTGATGAGTGGTTGCGCTCTTCCTCTTTTATATCCCCTAAATTCGGAAAGGCTTATTTGCGGTAAAACTAGTCGATCAACGGTGCAGTTGATAGTTCCGTGCCTTCCCCCTTGAGTTGTCCGCTCAAGGGTACCAGTCTAAGACCCCATAGAAACCTTACTCTGTTATACTGTGCATGCATCATGGTCAAACCTAGTCGGGTTAATGTGTCATCCGCACAATAACCCTTTAAGACAGCCTTATCCAAAAGTCCCCAGGGGTTTCATAATCCGAACGGACGCAATCACGTTTTGTGCATTTATTTGGAGAACTAAATGCCTGTATGCTAATCACAAGTGTATAAATAGTCGAGTCTGGCGAGGGAAAGGGCCTAACCATTTTGTCTTGCAGAAATATGAGGCACGAAGTCCTTAGATTCGGCATGGTTAGCAATATCCACCCAAAACTCCTGAACTGGTGGGAGGATCTTCACTCCAGCGATAAGAAACATGTCAAGAAATACCTGGGTAATCTACCGACTCTCCTAGATATCCAACCCAACAACATGTATATCGAGGATGCCACTTTATTCCTGGATAGTGAAAGAGCCATTTTCCGCTTCGGAAACATTGAGATGACACCAATGCTAGAAGAGATAAGAGGACTGGCTGGGTTAGTCTGGGAAACTCCTGGGTTATTAGTGCCTGAGAAGTGCACATGCAAGGGCTTTTTGAAAATGATGGGTCTGAAGAAGAACTCCGAATTAGAATGCTTGAAGCAATCATATGTACCCTTAGAGTACTTGTATGAAAGGTACGGTCACAACAAGTCGTACCGTACTCACCATGAAGAATTTTCCATTACGTCTCTGGGACACATTCACCGTAGGGTATTTGTCTTCATTGTTTACTTCCTGGGGTTGATCGTGTTTCCAACAAAGAAGGAAATGATCCACACTAGGTTAGCTATGGTAACCAAGACTCTGATGGAGGGAATTGACGGGCAAGCTTTCAGTATCGTCCCTATGATCATCTCTGACATTTACCGAGCCTTGGAGCATTGTCAAAGAGGAGAAAAGCATTTCGAAGGCTGCAACCTGTTACTACAACTGTGGCTCTTAGACATTCCAAAAGGGCCAATACCACAAAGAGTTTCCGCGAAGGGCCTGGAATGATCACATTGATTTCCATCACCCCAAACGAATGACGTATATTCTTGACAGGTTTGCTCAGCCAGAGACTGCCAAGGAATGGGTAGAGTTCTTTGATAATATGAATGAAGAGCAGGTACAGTGGATGTTTGAGTGGTTTCCACGGACGAATTCATCGTCAGGTCCAGGGATGCACCACACTTGGTGCTAATAAGGTTGAGGGGAATATACCCTTATAGTCCTCTCCGGGTTATGAGACAAGCAGGCAGAAAGCAAATTGTACCAAGGGTTGACAAGATGAGCCATTTCCGAGCTGACTTCCAGGATGATGATATGCCCTACAAGTGCCAAGCCCAACACATGTGGCACTGCAAAATCATCTTGGAAAAGGATACTATTGAACCAGATAGGTACCATGCTGGATGCACACCTCTTTATCCATCATGGTTGGAAGACGACCTGCATAGGACGGTGAGGCCAGGAATCAACCAAAGTCATAGAATCATAGACGAAAGTGTTGAGACTCAGGTCAAGTACAACCGGCTCCGCAAAAGGATCCATGACTCCGAAAATGAGCACAGGGAGATACATGAAGCAAACAAAAAGTTGATCGAGGAATGGAGGGACATGGCTATTCGTTCCAACAAGAAGCTAGAATACTTGGAGCGATGCATAGTGGAGCTGGAAGGTAAGATCATCAAGAGGGTTGAAGACTGTCAGAAAGCTGAGGGAAACGAAGAAGGACACCTAGCCAGGGCACACCTGCTGCTGGGACTACGTGAGCTGGGGAATCTGTTCGATGGGATCAAAGATGCCGAATCTGGGGAAGGTCCTTCTGGGACCAAGTAGGATAGGATTTCCTTTCTGATTTTATTAATGTAATTAGGCATATGGCCATTAGTGACTTTATTTACCGTTTATTATTTCAATGTCGTTTTGGATTCGTCTATTTTTACATTAATGAAATGAGGCATTTTGGCATTTAAGTTCTCCAAATCAACTTGTCGCCAGGCCTACCTCTGGCATGACGAGGCTCCCAAATTATGACACGTTTTTATTCCCGCACTATATGTTTCAATACTGCAATAATTTTCTCATAATCTTCACTAACTCGGCTACCTTTTATTTTTGCTTTATTTTTATTGATTATTCCCCTTCCCCAAAGGTTGGTTCGTGCATTTTGGCATCATCATCATATTATACAAGATCCAGGGTCCCATCCCCCTCCTAGTCCACCTAAAGGAAAAAGAAAAGGCAAAGGCAAAATGGAAGATTCAAGCAACATCAGGAACGAAAACACAATGTTGGTTGACTGAACAGAGGATCCTAACAATCAAGGTACTCAGTTCAGAATGAGGCTATGACACAACTCGAGCAAAGGTTGTTGAAGCTCCAAGGGGAGCTTGAGCATGTCCGAAATTTGGCGAATTTATCTTTCTCACTCAGTGTCCCAGACGTCACTCAGAATCCTATACCTCCTCAGAATACCCCAAACAAGCAAAATCCTCCCATAACTCATCATCATACAACTCCACCGAAAAATCAAACTATTCCGCCACAGCACCAACACAACACTTGCCACGCTCCGAGAAATACCCCGCTGATTATCCCTGAACCACAAAACTCCACAAGTGACCACCTCTATGCTCAAACACCAGGTCATCGGAAAAACCCCATATACGTGGAGACTCTACCTCACTCCACTCAACACGTTTCGTACACACCTGAATCCAGTGAGAAGGATATGCTCATTAGGAATTTGGCCGAGGAACTCAAGAAGCTGACTAGCCGAGTTCAAGGCGTTGAAGGTTGTAGGGGAGTTAAAGGGTTGAACTATGAAGATCTCTGCATACATCCCGATGTTGAACTACCGGAGGGTTACAAACCTCCTAAGTTCAAGATGTTCGACGGTACAGGTGATCCTAGGGTCCATCTGAGGACCTACTGTGATAAATTGGTTGGGGTAGGAAGAGATGAAAAGATTCGCATGAAGCTGTTTATGAGGAGCCTCACATGGGATGCTCTGTCTTGGTACATCAACCAAGACCCCAAGAAGTGGTCCAACTGGGTAAACATGGCGTCAGACTTCATGGACCAGTTCAGGTTCAATACGGAAAATGCGCCAGATGTGTTCTAGTAAAGGTACTTCCTCTCGGAGTCCTTAGCCGGAGAACAAGCATTAAAAAAGGCGACGTTCCACTACGGCCGAGGGTAAAATAAAAAGGTGAAGAACGTCATGCCTGAGACAACCGCATCCACTGTGGTGATCGATGATGATGGGGAAGCCATTGATGAAGGGGCTTCCCTAAAGAGGAGACGACAACCTTCACCAACTCAACAGAACACTCAATCTGTTGAGCTTGTTACACCAATAGAGGATGACGTCCAGGCGCTCATGGGAGAGTGTGATATAGTGGAAGATGCCAACTCTCGTTTCTGAATCCCAATCGCTGTTCCCGGTACTAAGAGGCTGAGTACCGAGGCTCTTCCGCCTTCGGATGATGAGCAACCAATAACTAGCACTGCTTTTGTTGTAGTTACTTCTCATCCCACAACGCCATCAACTTCATCTCCCTCTTCGCCAGCCATGCCTACACCACCAGCAATTGCTACATGATGACCATCGGCTGGAGAAACCCAAAAGGAGGATGTCCCTCCTCCCCAGTCCCTTTGTCCATAGGAATTTGAGGCATATTTATTCGCTCTCTCTACAGATCCTCAGAGGAAAAAAAATGTCTCACTCCTGGTCTCTACCGAGTGCCATCTGCTGTCCCAACCAGTAGAACTCGCCAATTACCTTTAGATAAAGACAAGACTAAAATATATTATCTATGACATGATTTTTTATTTGAAATTTTGCTTTGCAAGCTAACTTCCTTACTTCTAAGGGCCTTCAGAGGTTGATCCTTGATAAAGAGAAACTCACATATGAGGGGGATCAACTATTGGCCGAGCAAGAGGAAATTGATGCTCGGTTCCCATCATAAGAAGCACAAGCTGCCGAGACCGTTGAGTTGGAGGCTCGATGCAAGCAAAGCGAACAAGATGTGGTGACCCTTAGCCAAGAGGCCGCCCTATTAAAAGGGTACAATTTCAAGAGGCCAAGGCAAAGTGGTCTGAGTTCCAAAATGTTGTTCTTGTTGCTGCCAATCGTGAGGCTCCCTCTACTGAAAGACTAAATAATTTGGAGGTAGCCTTGAACTCCAAAGCTGAAGAGGTTGTTACTGCTACTGCTGAGGAGAAGCATGCCCGGATGGAAGAAAAGTATAAGAAGGTCATGGAGCACAATAAAGTTTATAACTCCACTATCTTTGACCTTGACGTAAGCCTTCAAGCCGCTAGATCCGAGCGGAATAACCTTTTGATCGAGGTTGACAAGATTAAGGAAGAGCTTCAGTGCTAAACGGATTCCCTCATTGTTGAAAAAACATATTATATGTATAGTATGAGGAGAAAAACCTTGGAAGAAGATAAAGCGGGTGTCATTGACTTTGATGTCGAGATCACCAAGGCACGTGAGCTGGAGTGAACTGCCCGAAGGGGCCTCCCGGTTCAGCCTGATGCAACTGACTCTTCAGGTTCTAGTTCTGCACTCTCAGTAACAGAGGAGGAACTTGAAGGGGATGATGATGAAGGCAAAGGTCCCGAGCCGGAAGCAGATCCACCTCGTCTCCTAGGGGCGCAAATGCTTCTCTTCCCCCAAGTTCCGGGGACGCAATAGTTTAGCTTTTTGCTTTATTTTTCCTATATTTATTATTTCATACTTTTGTACTTGTGCTGCTTGATATGCCAAAGAATTTCGGCATATTTAATACCAAATTGCTTAGATTATAGCTTGTTTCAAGAGCATTTACCCTTTATACTTATAGAATTTTGATATTTTGCAGTGCATGGGGTGTAAATACTCAAGACCATGAAAAAGAGAGCAAAGAAGCTAAAAAGTGAGGAAAACAACACTATGCGATCGCATATCTGACAAGAGGACATCGCATAACTAAGATGCGAATCGCATAACGCACCCATGGATCACAGACCTCAACAGAAAGATAGGCAAATTTCAAGAGCTAAAATGCGGTCGATTATGCGACCGCATAACTCACATGCGAGCCGCAGAATTAACCGCAGAATCCCTGGTGCCTGAAGTCGCCTCAAGAATGCGATGCCAATTTGCGGTCGCATATCAACAATGCGAACCGCAGATCAACAATGCGGTGAAGACCAGGAAACTAGGGTTTAGAGATGCGATGAGAACGTGAAGAATGCGAACTGCATTCCTGTTATGCGACAGGAATGCGATCGCATAACCTGCCTGCAGGGGCATTTTTGTCCGTTTTCTACCCGACTTTTGGCCCACTATAAAAGGATTTACTTGGGTTTTGTGGGTCAGGCTTGTCTAGTCTTTGAAGAAAATTCCCCTATTAAATATTCTCTCCTTTTTGGAAGCATTAGAGCACTTCACTCTTGGTATGTAAGCATTCATGACACTTAATACTCTTAGCTTTTTGTCATTTATTATGGGTAGCTAGCTTTAAATACTAAGGTTGTAGACCCTAAATGGGTGTTATGTATTTGGGTATTTAACATTGAATATATGTATAATGGGTTGTTGATATTTATTTACTCTTCATTGTATATTTATTGTTAGTGGTTGCAAATATTAACTTATGCCATAAATTCTCTCTTAGCTTGGAAAGGTGGGTTAGAATGGGTAAGAGTAAATATCAAAGACTCAAGGCTTTAAACCTTGTGTAATAGAATCACTTAGGGATAAGATGGTTTTATTTGGCATAAAGTGATTTGGTTTTATTGCAACTCTTTTATATTTGGAAAAATTATAAAGAGGAAATACTACTCTGTTATTGGAAAATATTGGGTGGTCATTTAGAAATCAATTGCATATCAAGAACTTCCCATTAGAAATATATCATATTAATACCCATTTGCATTACACTTCATTAAAGGGGACACAACCTTGGTTCATTTAATCATCTTAATTACAATTTTAATTAATTCTCATTGGTACTACTTCTATTAGATTATTACACAACCAACCCCCATATTCCCGTTCACTAATGGAATGGAATTATGATTTGAGTTAAGAATCACACTATCAAAGTAACATTTTCACACCTATTCCCTGTGGAATTCGACCCCAACCTTGTTGGGTTATTATATTTGACTTCGACCGCTTTACACTATTTTAAAAGGTAATTTGAGCATATCACTGCTTGCCACGTTTGTTATATATAAGTGCTTTTTCGTTTAAGCATTGCACAAATTTAACTTTTTTTTGCGTCGAGTTATGCGAAGCTTCAGGTGAACTTTTCCCCGGTGACATTTGAATTTCGGGCATATGTTCTTCATGAATCAACCCTTTACTGTGAGAATTTCATAAGAGAGGACCCTATTATATTTACGGTGCTCTTGAAGAGGACGTCTCAAGTTCATTCCGACACTAGCATTTGAAGTACTTGATTAACTTTCAAACAATAAAATTAACTCAGCGTTTGGACAAGAAACAATATAAAAATAAAAGGACTTTCATTAGTCCTTTTACTATCAAAAGTACATAAGCATTCGTTGTGCTGAAAAGAAATTGCAATTACTTGTGGCTAATTTGTACGACTTGTTTCTACGGGGCTGGTCGGCGGTCCTCGGTCCCGATGATACATCTTTGTTCCCAGATTTCATAGCCCCGGTTTACGTAGCAGTCATGTTGTCGTATTCTCATATCATTCCCCCTAGTGTTCAAATGCGAGAAATGTGAATTTGAACACTTCACTTCCCATTAGGAACTTTGCTATAGAGCCAAAGACTATCTAACCACCCCAGTGGCTCTCACTCGTGAATGGTCGCGTAACCTTTGGCCCGATAGTAAGTTTTTTTTTTCTCGGCAGGAACTTTTTCTATAGAGCAAAATATTATCTAATCATCCCGTAACGGGTCATTGTTTCCATGCCTTGTCGTTTAAAGGTCTTATTTCTGCTAACGGGTTTTCCTTCGTAGTATGATTTTCGTTGCTACCTCATTAAAAACCTTGCTAGAAAAACCCAATTGGGACAAAAATTGGATGAAGGAAAAAAGCACATACTTTCAGTATAAGCGGTCCCCGTCAGCAATAGTACCTTTTGAAGTGTGCCATGTTCCAGTTGGTCGGCAATTTTACCCCTTCTTGATTTTCCAGTTCGTATGATCCTTTCCCAGCGACAGCTGAAACCTGGTAGGGGAGTTCCCACATTGGACCCAGCTTTCCTACGTTGAGCTCCCGGGTGTTCTGAGTTACTTTCCTTAAAACCAGGTCTCCTACTTTGAAACAAAGGAGATTGTCCTTTCGATTGTAGTATCTTTCCATTCTTTGTTTATGGACCACCATTCTTATATGTGCCAAGTCCCTGCGTTCGTCGAGCAAGTCCAATCTGATCAGCAATGCTTCGTTGTTTGATTCTTCGTCCGCACGGAAGTATCTCATGGTAGGGTCTCCCACTCCACCGGTATCAGGGTTTCTGCTCCGTACACGACAGAGAAAGATTTCTCTCCCATGCTTGACTTGGTCGTCGTTCGGTATGCCCATAGAACTCCTGGTAACTCTTCGGGCCATTTGTCATTGGCTGCTTCCAATCTCTTTTTATGATTTTGAATAAACACTTTATATTCCGCTTGACCGTTAGCACTCGGGTGGTATGGCGATGATGTGATTCTTTTGATTTTCAAGTCATCAAAGTAATTTCATAACCTTTTCACCTATAAATTGCGGCCCATTGACGCAGGCTATCACTTTTGGTATCCCGAACCTACAAATTATGTTCTCCTAGAGGAAATCGACCACTTCGTGTTCGCCGATTTTTTGGTAAGGACAACTTCAACCCACTTAGAAAAGTAGTCAGTTAAAATAAAAATAAATCATACCTTACTAGGAGTCAGCGGCAGCGGACCGACTATGTCCATCCCCCATTTCATGAATGGCCAGGGCAACAAAACAGAGTGCAATAGTTTCGTTGGTTGATGCACCAACAATGCATGGCATTGACACTTATCGTATATCTAAACATATGTATTAGCGACTTGTTATATTCGGGGCCAGTGGTATCCTACACTAATTAGTTTTAATACCAAGGAGTCCGCACCAGAGTGATTTCCACATATTCCTTCGTGAACTTCTCTCATGACATAATTAGCATCGGAGGTTGTCGCGCCCCCTTTTTTAACTCCTCTTTTCGGATTAGTCAGGGTCTTGACGTTATTGGGACGACTTGTTTCCATTTGGGAAAGGGGTATGCAAGGATCGAAGAGTCGCCACCTAACGAATTAAGGTGCGTTATGGAACCTGCTAAGGGTCATTTGCAGACATTGATTTGGTTAACCAGAGAAAGGGTAAGGGCTTGAAATTACTCTAAGGTTAGGTGTTAGGCACCCCTCAGAGTCCACAATTGTGGCTCCCGGCCAAACAACTTTGTGAATTTAAGCAAATAGCAAGTAGACAATTAAAGTTTAAACAAGTAAGAGTTTTGAAAGACTCGCAGTCTAAGCACACATGTGTTACAAAAGTTTTGAAAAGGTTTAATGTCTAAGTAAGGTTTTTTGAAAGAATTATAATCTAAACATGCATATAAAGAATAGGGGAGGTCCTAGGTTGTTTATCCTATAGGATCACATCAGTACAACACCCGGTAATCACTCCTCAAAGAGGGGCTACACGTGGTATTAGCGCACCGATCATCATATCCAAATCTACCCTTCCCACCCCTTAGCGGTTATTAAAGCGAGTGTTGGTCAGCGACCTCTATTGCGTGTTGTTACCCGTCCCTTCTTAATGGCCTTGGAGGAGTTTAGGACCTCTACCTACAAGTCAGTTCTAGGAAGACCCTCAGTTTTAAAGGAAAAATACTAAGGCGACAAGCAAAACATATAGGACTTCAATAAATAGGAACATAGAAGAGCAGATAAGAGGCTCAAATTTACCTCCACAGATAATGCACATAAACAGCACGACTCAAACACAAATAAGGGCAGTATTTTAAATAGGGTCCTAAGACATGGTGTCCAGGTGAGTTCAAAACATAAGCAGATATGCAGATTTATTTTTTGTAGACTCAGAAGCGGGCCCTAATCAGTTTGCCTATTGATTTTGAAGCCTGTTAAACATTAGGCAGCATGCACAAAGAGGCAGATTTCCAGTTTTAACAATTTAATCACCTAAGGCTTTCCTAGGCGGGAGGCAGTTTATACTAATTACCAGAATTATTAGAGAAAACTGTTGTGAATTGTTACCTAAACATGATGTTCTAGGTGTTGCAGAACACAGAATTATTGCTAGTTGCTTAGAAAACTAGTAAAGATGTTTTATGCCTTGTTCATGCATCAGTAGTTAAGCTAGGTGTAATTAGACGAGTGCGAATGAAATCCTAAAACATTGTACCTAATGCACAAAGGGATGCAGAATTATACATATGCAGAATCCCTAAAAGAGGCAGGTTGTCTAAATGCAAAGTAGTCACAGTATTAATCATGGTTTCAGAATGTGCCAAAATGACAGTTTATTTAGTGTTGTTATTCACCCTAGGGACATGATTTCTAAGTGCATAGCATGGTTATGGCATTATGAGGCATGATTGCATGAATAATGATCCATATTAATAGATTTATCCTAACCCAGAATTTCTAAGTGATATAACAGTAGTATCAGAATGATATGCTGAAACAGTATTCATAGAGCCTAAAAAGCATGATATTTAATGTATGGTTTGCACACATTGGTCCTAAATATGAGTTCTATTGCGCAAATAGGGAATGTAAACCTAAAGCATGGTTTCTACCCTTTGGCATGCATAGTTACCCTTCCCTTTTTTACTATCCGTCCCCAATAGTTGTTTACAAATAAATTATTACAGACCATTGCATGAATTACACAAATGAATAAGAAAATAAGAAGTTACACTATAGGGGGCTTACCAATAGGCCCAGATCTCTAGAAGTCTCAATGCCAACAATGTTTCACAGCCTTTCGCATAATCTGGGTGTGTCAGAGTTCCCTAAGGACCTCAAGGGATCCCGGGCAGTGCTCACACCCAGATTGTTTTTCATAACCATAATGAGTAAGTGCAGTGTGGAAGTGATAACTCTAATGCATCAGAGTTCATATGGATCTCATAGGGATCCCAAAGCAGTCACACATTAGAGGGGCAGAACCTAAGTTTCTAAGAGTAGAGTAAGAGTGCTTGTCATAGTTTTGAAAAGGTTAAATAGGAAGACAACTTTTGAAAATATACTTGTTTGAAATAAGTTTTTTAAGAACAATAGAAGAGTTAACTTTAGTGAAAAACAGTTTGAAAATAAGGAGGGGGTAGGGCAATCAGAACAAATCAGCACACATAGGACAGGAAACAGGAACTAAAACAAGTTCAACAATCACAAATAGGGAGATGAGGGGTTGGGGACAAATATGAAGCACATAACGGTAAGAACACAGTAGGCAGAGTGACACATGAGTTCAGAATCATAGAAATCCTAAGGGATTTCAGGTACAACATGTGTTAAAGACTATAGAGAAGCCACACAACACAGATTATTGTATACCAGGAATAAAGGAAAATATAAGTGAAACAACATGCCAAAAGGGGAGTAACACTTAGGGAGGGGATACATTTAAGAATCATACTAGTAAAGCAGTAAAATAGACATGCTAGTTGCAGGGTGAACAACAAAACCATAAGTAAAAATATATCAGAAACAGGATGAATTGAAGTGTTAAAAGAAACATATTATTTTTGAAACTTAAACTGAAATTAGGACATACCAGTTAGGAGATAGCTAACACAGAATGGACAGTAAAACTGTCACGACCCAAAATTCCCTCTGTTGGGTACCGTGATGGCACCTAGCCTTAGGGACTAGGTAAGCCTAACAATTACTGAATAACAACAATAATAAAAGGATAATTAACAGTCTCGATATAGAAATCTTGACAGAATTTACAATGTTTTCCCAAAAACCGGTAATACAAGTCATAAGCTCTACGAATCTTCTACAACTGTTTGGAAATAAATACAACAATGTGTGAATACTACTTGTAAGACGGTGACTCTGAAGCCTACGAACGCAACAACAGGTTACCTTGAGTCTCCTCGGCAATGAACCACGCAGCTACTAACAATCAATACCTGGATCTGTGCAACAAAAATACACAGAAGAGTAATATGAGTACACCACAGCGGTGCCCAGTAAGTATCAAGACTAACCTTGGTGGAGTAGTGACGAGGACTAGTCAAGACACCACTGGTCTACAAAATAACTGACATGAATATAGAAGTAACCGAACCCTACATCTATCTAAGAATTCACGGGATAATTTACAACAATGACAATATAATGCGGAAAAAAATTACAGAAGAATAACCACGAAACAACATAAAATACACAGAAAGATGGACAACAAAACAAGCCAAACCAGAGGAAAACACAATACAATAGAGAACCCCACAACTCAACTCTACGTCTGTTTATTCACATCAAGTCTTAGCCATTAAATTCCATAAACTGGTGGAAACCCTTAAACAACAGATCATATGGAAAGCTTTGCAAATAAAATCATTTTGGTATAGAAAGATTTCCTTTAAAAACATACTTTTTCCAAAAATATATATAAGTATATGTACTAGGGAGAATTACGTAAAACATAGTTTCTTTCAAAAATACGAAGTTTCCAACGATGCTTTCTCAATAAAAGATTTCCAAGTATCATTTTATGCAAGACTGGTGCTTTTCAAATATACCTTCGATGTAAAAGCCTTCAGATATAATCATTTCGAAATCATTACTTTTCAATAATACTTTTTAGTAAAATCTCGTAATCATAATCTCCTCAAGGTAAATCTATAGGAACTCAGTCTGTACTCAAAAATTTTCTTGTCAATAAATGTAGTAAGAGATCAGTATGAATATCCGGATTAAAATAACAGAATATTAACTCTTAAACAAATGCAGTAAATATCAAACAAGAACACGGAAATATAATGCAAAGACAAGTGCACGACATCACCCTTCGTACTTTTACTCTCATCCTCACAATAAATAAATAGAAACGGCACGGCATGTCCCCTCGTGCTAAAATAAATAATCACTCGGCACAGAATGTCCCCTCGTGCATAAATAAATAATTGCTCAGCACGGAATGTCCCCTCGTGCATAAATAAATAAATAAAAACTCGGCACAGAATGTCCCCTCGTGCATAAATAAATAATCGCTCGGCACGAAATGTCCCCTCGTGCATAAATAAATAAATAAACACTCGGCACTTAATGTCCCCTCGTGCATAAATAAATGAATAAACACTCGGCACATAATGTCCCCTCGTGCATAAATAAATAAATAAACACTCGGCACGTAATGCCCCCTCGTGCATAAATAACATAAACAACAAATTGACGAAACAAATCAACAATAGAAACCATAAATCACAACGTCCCAACAAGGGAATCAACAATGCAAAAAATATCATAACAACACAAACAATAATAGAAAACATACCATCCCGGCAAGGAAGTCAACAATGAAAATAACACCATCCTGGCAAGAGAGAACAGCTATAACCGATCTCGCCTAAGCAATTAACTTTACAGAATAAACTCAGCTTAAACGAAGGTCGAGAAATAGGCAACATCAAGGAAACATCCACAACATAAATGTTTATCAACTGACCCAAGTAGCACATAAAGGAGGACTCATAGGAATTACAATGTAAGACTCACGGGCATGCTTGACACCAACGAACGAATGTTCTAACTACGGCTAAGCAACTATAAAGCTAGATAACACTAATATAGTCCATTTGAGAGTTTTAGGAAGCAAATATAGCATAAAGATAAGAGCGGTAAAATATTCAGTTAAGTCAATTAGGAGCAAATAGTCAACGAAGGAATCCAAAAGTAAGTAATTCTAATTTAAGCAGGAAATAATGAAATTAACAACCAAGGATTCAAATGTAACAATTACAACTCATACACAGGTAACATAAGAACCTATGAATACTAAAAGGCCAATGTTGAACCTTTGAGATGACAAAACAGAGAAGACAACAAAATGGGATTGAGCAAAGTCAATGACTCAGATTTCCGTGATCTATTTTCTTTTTCTCTTTTCTGTGGCTTATTTTATTATTGATTCTTAATTACTTTCTCATCTCGATAAGAAGTGGTGATAACATGATGAGACTACCAATGCTTTGATAAAGTACTACACATTTAACACAACAGACCTACGGCTATTCCCGGAATTTCATTCCGGGACCGATATTAAAATTTCACCTATCGACCGGAATCGCCGAAATTCTAACTTTCGCCAAATTACCTCACAATTACTTTACGGACCTCCAAAACCCATTCCGGACACGCGCCTAAGTCCAAAATCATCATACAAAGCTATTGACATTAACCAAAACTCGTTCCGAGGCCGTTTACACAAAACTCAAACCTCCGATCAACTTCCATCACTTAAGCTTCCAAAACTGAAAATTTTCTTCCAATTCGACTCCGAATTATCCGGTTAACTAAATCTAACCATGCACGCATGTCGATATACACAATGTGAAGTTGTTTATGACTTTACACCACCGAACAGAGCTTAAATTCCCGAAATTACCGGTCGGGTCGTCACAAAAACAGTATAATGATCAGAATTGGATTGCAGCTGGTTGGTAATAGCAAGTAACCAAGAAGAGAGAACAGAAGAGAGAGCATTTTGTGTGTAAGAGAGTTTGAACGGTGTTTTTTCGTTGTTTGTGCCAATGAGAGAGTAACATATGTATAGTTTTGAAAATAGGCAGCTAATAAGGTAACAAATAATAGTTCAGCAAAATTATAGAAGTAAACATCAATCAGAATCAATTAATGTTAAGACTGCCTTTAATTAAGGGATCATATACAAACGATAATAGACAGTGATTAAATAAGGAATGAGAATCGTGTAAGAGCTGATTTTAACATATAAGGAGCATCATAAGTATAGAGCATATAATTGAGACCAGGTTCAGAATACTTTAATTAAGGAAAGTATATGTTAATTAATTTGACAACAAATGATTAACAGATATAAGCAAGAAATAATTTAATTCTGGAAACCAGTAAGAGAACCTCGAGTGAGGTTTGAATTACAGAAAATCATCATTAATCAAAAGAAAATATCACACATTTAAGGAAACATTCAGAATCAGTAAAGAACAAAATCAGAGAAATGTCGATCATAGAGATTCAGGGATTAACAAATAGAATATAACACTGATTTAGCCTAGCCTTATGAGAATAAATGTAATAAACATATAATAGACAATAATCAGAACCCTAAGACGACAAGTAGGGTAAAATCATATACAAAATTAGGGATTCGTATATAACATAGTCTAAATCAACGCCTAAACATGATGTAGGCAGAATAAGAAGCATCAGAAATATTGATGGACGAAAACAAAGTAAAATCACAGAATAAGCAGGAACAATTGCAGCCAAAAATACTAATAAGCAAATCATGGAGTAAAAATCACAAATTCACGAAGTACTCATGAAAGCACAACAGTCATAATAGAATAGGTAAACATATTATTGCAAATAAACTCAGAATCATAGATTGAAACCAAGAAATTTGGGGGTTTCTATAAAAAATGACTCAAAAAAAAGGTATAAGCTCAAATAATGTTTAAACACAATGAAAATCATAAAATAATGCGAAGAAATCAGAAAGAGAATTGTATTGAAAAAGGATTTAAAACCCCTAGTTTGAAAAATGAAGAATCGTTTAGGGAAAAGGAAAATCTTTAAGGAAAACATGAAAATAACTCATAACATGTGTACATCTGTTACAGATCTAGAAAAATCGGAAGTTTAGAAGTTAGGGTTTTCAAGAGAAAACCCAAAGAAAAGGAGAAGTAGCTCAAAATCACCGGCTTTAACCGGAAAGTGGTAAGATCTTACTCGGACGGCCATGGATGGCCAGAAAAATTGTATGAGATCATAGGAAGTGAGTGAGCCACCTCTGATTCACCTTGAGGGCTTCAAGGCAGTGAGACAGGCTAAAGGAGGGAGCCATGAGGCCGGGGTGGTGAAACCACCATGGATTCTGGCAAGGCGACGACCGGAGAAGAAGAATGTGATGACCCAAAAAGGGGTCACCTTATGTGCATATATTTTAGACTGTGTTCCGAGACCTCGAAAGCCTCCATTAATCTTATCTCGATGTGTGTGCGCAGCCCGGGCACGTAGCCGGGAAGCCTTTATGTGAAAACTTGATTAAGAGTTTAATTTAAGATAATTAATTGAATAAAGTTGACTTTGGTCAACAATTTTGGTAAGCGGACCCGAATCCGTGATTCGACGGTCCCGGAAGGTCCGTAGGAAAATATGGGACTTGGGCATGTGCCCGGAATCGAATTCCGAGGACCCAAGTTTGAGAAAATAAATTTTTAAAGAAAATTGTTTTATGAAGATATTAAAGGCTTATGAAAATGAACCTTGATGTGAAACCTGTGCTGCCGGGCCCGTATTATGATTTCGGATCCCGGAACAGATTCAATATGTGTTATTTAAGTTATCTGTGAAATTTGGTAAGAAACGGACTTGATTTGATTGGTTTCGGATCAAAATGAGGAAAAATTGGAGTTAATAAAGTTTTGAGGTTTTTAAGGAATTTGAAATTTGGCTTGAAAGGTGATTTTATGTTCCCGAGGTCCGAATGAAATTTCGAGGCCGATAATAGTTCTGTCATGTCATTTATAACTTGTCTGCAAAATTTGAAGTCATTCCGAGTAGTTTAGGCCGGTTCGGCGCATTGAAGTGAATTCTAAAATTTCAAGTTCATAGTTTTGATTCAATTTGGTTTTGGGGTGGAATTTTGAGTTTCCTTGTTGTTTTCCATGTTCTGGAAGTTCGAGCGAGTCTATATCATGAATACAGACTTGTTGGTATATTTGGACGGGGGCTCGGGTGGGCCCAGGTGCCTCCCGGACACCACACGAGGCCAAAAACCAGCTAAAACAACTGTTGGTGCAGCTGTTGCTGGTGTGACCGCGGGTGCGGGACCGCTCCTACGGTCCCAGCCTCGCAGGTGCGGATCCTCCGCTGGTGCGGAACAAATTCCGCAGGAGCGGGTCCGCTGGTGCGGAAACCTCTTCCGCAGGCGCGACCTCAGCCCCCTTGCCCAAAAGTCCGAAGGTGCGAGCTCCAGGTCGCAAGAGCGGGACCACTGGCGCAGACTCCTTCTCTGCAGGCACGATGCCAGGGTCCCAGGCCCTTTTTACGCAGGGGCGGTGATGTTCTCGCAGGTGCGGGACCGCACCTGCGGTCCCAAAGTCACAGGTGCGGAAATCACTGTTGCCAGCCCCTTTAAAATGTCCAAATTACGGGTTTTCTTCATTTTACCCACCATCAACTTCCATTAGAGAGCAACCAAGCTTGGGCAGCACCTCCCACGACCACCCATTGTAAGAGGTAAGTTAAACCCCATAATCTCCTAGCTTTAACATTTATTCCTAGTTAAATTCACTACTAAATCATCTAAAAATCATAGAATTAGGTAGAAATTTTAGGGTTCTTGAGGATTTTGTAACTTTCCATTTTAGGCCATGAATTCAAGTAGAAATCACACCTTAGTGATCCTTAGGCTATGGGTGAGTGATCCCTTCGAGAATTTTCGGAATTCGATCATGAGAGACCGGGGTTGGAAATTGGGAATTCGTCAAGAATAGCGATTTTATTGAATAACTAGGATAATTTCTCACATTGTGCATGCATTGATCTAATTTCACACCTTTTGACTAGTTGCGAGTCCTCGGGTATAGAGTTCGGAGTTTCGGGCGCAATTGTGGTCCGAGGGGTAGATTCGACACGAGGTGAGTCTCCTTTCTAACCTTGTAAGAGGGAATTGTCCCCATAGGTGATGTATATGCTATGTGTAAATTGTTTGGGGGATACGTACGCGCCAAGTGACGAGAGTCCGTACGTAGCGGCTATTATTGTTATGTCCGGGTAGTTAGGCCCACATCATGCCTTGTATGCTTTCCCGTAATGCCTTGTACGCTTTTCTTGTAATGCCTTGAATTTTTTTTCTTTGTAATGCTTCATATGATTTATTGTAACGCCATATGTACTATGAAATTATGTTTTGTATCGTGTTATTCATCTGAGGCTTTATTGAAAGGAAATTGTGAAATATATGGGAGCGGGCCGTACGCCACGGCGGAATTGAAAAGAAATTGTGAAATATATGGGAGCGGGCTGTACGCCACGGCGGAATTGAAAAATAAATTGTGAAATATATGGGAGCGGGCTGTACGCCACGTCAAAATTAAAAAGAAATTGTGAAATATATGGGAGCGTGTCGTATGCCACGATGGATCTAAGAATTTGTGATTATTGTTTCGTTCGGTGGTCTTACTCTTGAAAGTGCTTTATTGTTTAGTTCAATAACTGTTTGGATTTTTCTGCTTTTGATATATGTACTTGTTGCTTATTTCCCTGACATGCCTATTGTATTTCATCATATTCTATCATAAGTTATTACTGCTGGACCTTAGTGAGTATCGAGTCGACCTCTCGTCACTACTTCTTCGAGTTTAGGCGGGATACTCACTGGGTACATATTTATTTAATATGTACTCATGCTGCACTTTCTTTTCTTTTCTGTACTTGACTGTACAGGTCCGGAGGCTGGCACGTCTGACTATCAGGCCGGTGCTGGATATTGATAGGGTGGTCATACTTCTCGGTGAGCTGCTTTCCCGGCGACTTCCTAGCAGCACCCTGGAGCTCTTTTGTTATATTTCTCTGTCCATTTCATTCAGACGGAGACTCTGTGTATATTGTAGTCATTGTATATTCAGTAGTTGCCTATGACACTCGTGACACTAGTTCCTAGCACACACGCGTAGTGTATATATATATCTTTTGGGTTATTTCAGCTTTGTCTCTACTATGACTTTACCTTCGCTCAAGGCTAGTATCATGTTAGTTGTTATAAACTGGAAAATCTTTGACTTGTTTAATTAGATGGGAAGGGTATCACTTAGTGTAATTTGTGTTGGCTTGCCTAACCCCGTCGTTGGGCGCCATCACGA
>ML286559.1:28691-72845 GCA_005239495.1 Nicotiana undulata
GAGGGGGAGGGGGGGGGAGAGAGAGAGAAGGGGGGGGGGGGGGGGGGGGGGTAGTCATTAGGTTTATCTTAGGAAGGGGTTATCTGGATCGTTGATCAAATTTGATCAACGGTTGAGATTGAATCCGGGAGTCTGTTGGGTTATTTAATTGAGTTAGGAATTTGGCTAATTTTAGGCTAAAATCAAAATAAAGGTGGCTAATTGTTAAATACCCAATTAAATTAACTAAAAATAATTTATAAAATAGCTGATAACTATAAAAAAAGAAATTCACGCTTAGAAAAAAAATGAAAATGATTACTCAGTATTTAAAAATACAAAATGACTAAGTACTGGGTCAAAATAGTATAAAACATATGATTGTGCTATAATTGCAAAGTTATTGCAATTATAGTCAAAGAGTGCTAATTTGGCTAATTGTGAAATAATGAGGTCTTAATAGGCCCCTGAATAATAAATTAAATCAGGAAATGCTTTTGAAATCATTTGTAATGCAATTTGGCAATTAATTATTGGAAATAAAAATGCTGGATAAATTAAAATAAATTAATAAAATATAGAAAATTATAGAAAAATATCAATTTCTTTGAAAGCATGATTTTGAAGGTATATATGCAAATTAAAAATATTTTGAGGAAAAATTGGGTATCAACAACTGCCCTTCTTTACCAGGGAGGGATGAAAGAGTTGTCGGGTAAAGATATGATGCCCAATTTTGACCGAGTGAAACGATTCGGGAGAGATTTAGGCTGCACCCTGGCTTCTGAGTAGCCTACATATCCCTGGTTTTACGGGAATCTGGCCGTATGTAGTTCCGGACCCATCAGCGAAGTATACCGAGGGAGTTATCACAAGAACGGACACAACATATAGGGCTGGATGAGTAAACGTTTTACGGGAGTGGTTAGGTTCGATACGGTTGGGAGAACTAGAGCGGGACTGCTCCTGCTAGGGTAGCTGTCTCTTGCCGGATTACCTGCAACTAAAACAATACAAGTGCATATTGTGTGTAAATTTAAACATGATGCAAGTTCTCGTTGGACTATGAATGTTGTCTTCGGACGGTTTAGGATGACGTCCTCTGACCATGATGTCCGGGGCCATGAATTGTTTGATGAAGGATTCGCAGGCCATGAGATAATGTTCTCGGGCCATGAAGATGGTGCCTCCGAACGATGACGCCTTTGAATAATAATATGAAAAATTGAGAGATCCTCAGGCCATGACATGATGTTCTCGGGCCATGAAGATGGTGCCTCCGAAAGATGACACCTTTGTACAGGTTGGCGATATTTCAGCCCATGAGATGCAAATATGATGCTGATAAGATTGAGCTTAGTCTTGCGAGTTGAAGAGAAGATCTTAGCCCGAAAGAAAAGCGAAGTAAGTAATGCTTGAGAGACATCGCTTAGTCTCGGTGAAAAAGCAAATTGGAGGCAGAGCTTAGCCTCATGCAGGATGAAGGCAGAGAGTAGCCTTATGCAGATGGAAGTAGAGCTTAACCTCATGCAAAATGGGGACAGAGCTTAGTCCCATGCAAGATGAAGGCAGAGCTTAGCCTTATGCAAAGGGAAGGTAGAAAGGTAGCCTTATGAAAGTGGAAGGCAGAAAGTTAGCCTTATGCAGAGGAAGGCAGAAAGGTAGCCTTATGCAAGTGGAAGGCAGAAAGTTAGCCTTATGCAGATGGAGGTAGAGCCTAACCTCATGCAGATGGAGACAGAGCTTAGTCTTATGAAAACGGAAGGCAGAAAGTTAGCCTTATGCAAATGGAGGTAGAGCTTAACTTCTTGCAGATGGAGACAAAGCTTAGTCTCATGCAAACGGAAGGCAGAAAGGTAGCCTTATGCAAGATATTAAATAATAGATGACAATAGAATTTCTTAGATGGTAGTAGATTGTGGTATTGCGATCATTGTGAGCATTGTGACTACAGAACGTTGTTTGTTTGTGTGCTGATAGCAAAAGTCGGCAAGTGTGATGATTTCGAAGATTGTGACTTTGAACATGTTCGTTCTTTGTGTAGACAGTGAACCTTACCATTTGCAGTTGTGCTGAAATTTGTGACTTCTCTACGTGTTTATTCTTTGTGCCTGCATCCAAAGAAAAATCGTGAGTTCTATAAATGGGAAAGGTTGGTTCGTATCCCCGATGGCTCTTCTTGACTTGTGCACTCGGTCTGATGATCCTGTTCATATCATCGGGATAGCGTTTGCTTAACAGATATGTTTTCAAGAGTAAGCATGCATGATTTTGTAAAGATATAGTATAAACATATATTTCAAAATAGTTTAGATGAACCGACGACCGTGACACGGTTCAAGACATTGCAACCTCTCATGCTATGGAATTTTGAGGGTCCACCTCAAAATTCTATCCCAATTTGATGGGTTGACTCTTCTGACTGTTGCACGTGCGGCGATCAGCTGAACTTGCTTCAGAATTTTGAGGGTCCTCCTCAAAATACTGCCCCAGTTTCCAGTTGCGGGGGGTGGGGGGGAATGATTTTTTATTTATTTAATTGTGACCAAATCCATAGGTCTGCCTACGTATACCCTCTTAAACGGGAATCAGGTCAAGCGTAGTTCAATTTACATCATTGATAGAAGCATAAAGAATTACACATAGTAGCATTTGACTGCATCTAAATTGATTGGCTTTGGCCAGACTTCTCCGTCCATTTCTGCAAGTATGAGAGCTCCTCCTGTCAATACTCGGTGAACCATATACGGACCTTGCTAGTTGGGAGAGAATTTCCCTTTGACTTCATCTTGATGTGGGAAGATCTTCTTTAACACCAGCTGCCCTAGTGTGAACTGTCTTAGCTTGACGCTTTTGTTGAAAGCTCTGGACATTCTATTCTAATAAAGTTGCCCATGACATACTACATTCATCCTTTTTCCGTCTATGAGGGCTAATTTCTTATAACGACTCTTTACCCACTCCGCATCGCCGAGCGCAACTTCTTGTATGATTCTTAGGGAAGGAATTTCTACTTCAGCGGGAATGACAACTTCCGTACCATAAACCAGCACATAAGGGGTTTCCCCAGTTGATGTGCGGACTGTGGTGCGGTATCCCAGTAAGGAAAATGATAGCTTCTCATGCCACTGCTTGTGCTTTTCTATCATCTTCCTCAGTATCTTCTTGATGTTCTTGTTGGCGGCTTCTGCGGATCCATTCATTTGAAGTCTGTAGGATGTGGAATTCTTGTGCTTGATTTTAAAGGTCTCACACATAGCTTTCATCAGGTCACTGTTGATATTGGAGCCATTGTCGGTGATGATTGATTCTGGAACTCCGAACCGACAAACAATACGATCGTGGACAAAGTTTGCCACGACCTTCTTAGTCATTGCTTTGTAGGATGCTGCTTCGACCCATTTAGTGAAATAATCAATTGCCACCAAGATGTACCTGTGTCCGTTGGAGGCGGTAGGCTCGATCGGTCCAATGACGTCCATTCCCCAGGCGGCGAATGACCAAGGTGAGCTTGTTTCATTGAGCTCGTTTGGGGGTACCGTTATCATATCTGCATGCACCTGACATCGGTAACATTTCCAGACATACTGGATGCAGTCCGTTTCCATGGTCATCCAGAAATAACTGGCTCTGAGTATTTTCTTGGCTAATACAAAACCGTTCATATGCGGGCCGCAGGTCCCAGCATGTATCTCCTCAAGTAGCTTATAGGCTTCCTTTGCATCAACACATCTCAATAATCCCAGATCGGGAGTTCTCCTGTACAGGATTCCTCCGTTGTGAAAGAAATTGTTGGACAATCTCCGAAGCGTGCGTTTCTGAATGTGATTTGCATGATCTGGGTATTTTCCCTTTGACAAATACTCTTTGATGTGGTGGAACCATGGTTTTCCGTCTTCTTCCTCTTAAACATGGGCACAATATGTTGGCTGGCTATGGATCTTCACCGGAATAGGGTCAATGAATTTCTTATTTGGATGTTGTATCATGGACGATAAAGTGGCCAGTGCATTGGCAAACTCGTTCTGAATTCTGGGGACGTGTCGAAATTCTGTCTTCGTGAAACTCTTTCTCAATTCCTGCACGTGGTGCATATACGGCAGTATCTTGGAATTCTTGGTAGCCCATTCTCCTTGTACTTGGTGTATTAGCAAGTCTGAGTCACTAATCACTAATAGCTCTTGGACGTTCATATCAATGTCCATGTTGAGCAATAAGATGAAGGCTTCATATTCCGCCATATTATTGGTGCAGGGGAATCTGAGATTAGCATATACCGGATAATGTTGACTAGTTTCTGATACCAGGATGGCTCCAATGCCGACTCCTTTGAAATTTGCTGCTCCATCGAAGAACAGTCT
This sequence comes from Nicotiana undulata, assembly GCA_005239495.1. NCBI lineage: Eukaryota > Viridiplantae > Streptophyta > Magnoliopsida > Solanales > Solanaceae > Nicotiana > Nicotiana undulata. The sequence continues at coordinate 33,032 of ML286559.1, forward strand.
CCAACCATCATAGGATTCTGCGATGTCTTCTCCTATGAATGATACCTCTTCATCGGGAAAATACATTTTCAGGGGTTCGTATTCTCCGTCCACGGGATTCTCAGCAAGATGGTCTGCCAGTGCTTGTCCCTTGACCTCTTTCTGAGTCACATAGACAATTTCGAACTCACTCATCAGGATTGACACTTGGCTAGCTTGCCAGTGGGCATGGGCTTCTGAAAGATGTATTTCAAGGGATCCATCCTTGATATGAGATATGTTGTGTAGGCACAGAAATAATGCCTCTACTTCTGGGCTACCCAAGTTAGAGAACAACAGGTACGTTCCAATAAAGAATATTGAGCCTCGTATGGAGTGAACTTCTTACTCAGATAATAAATAGCCTGCTCTTTTCTTCATGTCTCGTTGTGCTGCCCCAGAACACAGCCGAAAGCTCCATCTAATACTGCAAGGTAGAGTATCAAAGGTCTACCTGGCTCAGTCGGGACCAAGACTGGTGGCGTTGACAAGTATTCTTTGATTTTGTCGAAAGACTTTTGACAATCCTCGGTCCATTTAGTTGCGGAATCTTTCTTCAGCATCTTGAAGATCGGTTCACATATGACCGTGGATTGAGCTATGAACCGGCTGATGTAGTTAAGGCGGCTTAGGAAACTAATCACATCTTTCTTGTTCCTTGGCGGTGGAAACTCTTGGATGGCTTTGACCTTTGATGGATCCAATTCTATCCCTTGACGGTTGACAATGAACCCGAGCAATTTCCCGAATGCACACTTTGCGGGATTTAGTTTTAGATTGTATTTCCGCAACCTGTTGAAGAACTTCCTCAGATCTGCTATGTGGTCGGTAGATTTCTTGGACTTGATAATGACATCGTCCACATATACCTCGATCTGTTTATGTATCATATCGTGGAAAATAGTGGTCATAGCTCTTATATAGGTGGCTTCAGCATTCTTTAGGCCGAATGGCATCATCTTGTAGCAGTAAACTCTCCACGGCGTAATGAAAGCCGTTTTCTCAGCATCTTCCTCATCCATCCAAATCTGATGGTAACCAGCAAAGCAATACATGAATGACTGTAGTTTATGCTTGGCGCAGTTGTCAATCAGGATGTGTATGTTTGGCAACGGGAAATCATCCTTCGGACTGGCCCGATTGAGATCCCGGTAGTCGACACAGACTCTGACCTTCCCATCTTTCTTTGGCACCAGAACGATGTTGGATACTCCACTACCCTGAGAACCTTGGCGTTGATTTTCTTAGTAACTTCTTCCTTGATTTTCAAACTCATGTCAGGATTGAACTTTCTGAGCTTTTGTTTTACTGGTGGACACATTGGATTGGTTGGTAATTTGTGAGCCACGATGGATGTACTTAGACCAGCCATGTCGTCGTACGACCATGAAAATATGTCTTCATACTCCTTCAGGAATTTTGTGTATTCTTCCTTCTCTGACGGTGATAGATGGATGCTAATACGAGTTACTTTGACATTCTCTGAATCCCCCAGGTTGACAACCTCAGTCTCATCCAGGTTGGACTTAGGTATGTTCTCGAAATTCTCGACTTCTCTGACAATTTCATCAGGTATGACATCCTCTTCCTCTGAATCAATGTCCTTTTGTTGCGTTGTCTCGTTGCATGTCACAATCATTGGTTCATCAAGACAAGTAATAGTAATGTTGTATAGATAAAGTAATAAGAGCAAAACAATAACAATAAATATTGATTCATAAAACATAAAAGTGTTTTTAATAGTTTGAACAATGTTTTAGAACAATGAAAATTTTATTGCAGAAATGGAAAATGCGAAAAGGAAATCATTTAGCAAATGACAAGTAAACAATGCTTGTTCAGCCTTGCTACCCCGGGACTCGTCAAGCCCTGGCTATTCTGATAGTCCAGTTCTTAAGAGATGCTCATCTGCTCACGGGCTGGATGGAAGGGACTTCCTCCCCCTCCTCTTCAAAAACGACGCAACAGTCCATAAAATCATCTTCCAGGAATAGATTCTTCAAAGATGCCAGTGTTTCTTGTTCCTTTAACCCCCATATAATATCAGCCTACTGAAAGGTATGCTCCAGCTGCGGTATAGGCTGTTCCAATGGGTAATAAGGACCGCGCCATGGTGGCGACCAGTTCTTGTTTTCTTTCCATGTATACTTGTATCCTAACCCAAAAGTAGTGCCATGACGCTTGAGTTGTATTGGCTTGGAGATCCCCCGAAGATTCTTGCCGAGCCCTTTGCCAGGCTCATACCCACTCCAGTTCATCATGCTTGCGATCTTACTGTCCCACCACTTTTATTTGTCTATTGCGTTGACTCGTTCGATATGGTGATAGGTTTCCCCACCCAACCGTCTTCTACCTTTGATCAACGGAATGGTCTGGCGACTATAAATAGGGTTGCTTCCATCCTCATGGATGATCACTTCCTGGTGGTTCCATTTAAATTTCACTGCCTGATGCAATGTTATTGCTACGGCCTCAACGACATATATCCACGGTCGTCCTAATAGCAGGTTGTAGGATGCCGATATGTCTATCACCTGAAAATCAACTTCGAACCACGTAGGTCCCATTTGCAGACAAAGGTTGATCTCACCGATGGTGGACCTCTGAGAACCGTTGAAAGTTTTCACGTTCATCAATCCTTCTCTGATCTCGTAAAGTCCCTTGCCCAATTTCTTGAGCGTTGTCAATGGACAGATGTTGCGGCTGGATCCCCCGTCAATCAGAATCCTGGTGATGAAGTAGTCCTCACACTGCACCATGATGTGCATCGCTTTGTTATGACTTAATCTTTCAGGTGGCAGCTCATCCTCGTGTAAAGTGATCTTATGACTCTCCAACACTTGACCTACCATGTTGGTCATTTCCCCACTAGTGATGTTATTTGGCACATATGCTTCGCTTAGCACTTTCATCAAAGCATTTCTATGCGTCTCCGAATTCTGCAGCAATGACAAAATGGATTTCTGGGCTGGGGTTTTGTTCAACTGATCAATGATAGATTATTCTTTGGCCTGCACCTTCCTCCAAAGGTCATCTGGACATGTCTCTCAACAATGGGTGGCATGTTGGAAGCTTGTTTGTTGGATTCGGCCAGGTGTTTAGGCGTATAGACCCTGTCGGTCTTTGTCATTCGCTGTGCAGCAGTAGCTTCTTCGATTTTGACCTTGCCTTTCCTTCTTGCCTTAGGTACATAATCCCACGGTACAACATTAGCGTAGAAATGTGGTGTGGTTGAAACCGCCACTGTGATTGGTGCAGCTATCTTTACTTCGAACTGAACAAGTGCCTTAGCAGGTGGCATAACTGCAACCTCAAATGGTGTAGGCGCATTCGCAGGTGGCATAACTTCGACCTCAACCGGTGCAGGTGCCTTTGCAGGTGGTGCTGCTTCAAACTCAAAAGGTACTGACGCAACTATTTCAGCGTCCCCAAATGGCTGAATCTGGACTATGATAGGATTAAGAGTGAGTGATGGCTTCTTCGGGTCATCACCCTTTATGATCAACCCAATCGACCCCTCTAGGTCCCAATCTTCTTCTACCTCGATCATGTTGACGCCTCCACCCTTATGGTCTGGTAGTGGATTGTTGCCGACATTGGGAGTGGATTCCTTTGCTATAATGACCTTATTATCAATCAAAGACTGTATCTTATCTTTCAGTGAGCGGCATTCCTCAATCGTGTGCCCCTTCATGCTGGAATGGTATGCACAAGTTTTATTTGGATTAACCCATTGAGAGGGATTATCAAGGGTTGCAGCAGGGATAAGAGTGACATAACCAACAGCTTTCAGTTTCTCATACAGCTGGTCGATAGGTTCGGCAATGGCGGTGTATTGGTTAGGAGGTCGGCGATCAAAGTTGGGTCGAGGTCTATGGAAATTTTGGCGAGCAAGGGGTGCCTGATAGTGAGACGGTTGAGAGTAGTAGGTGTGGTAAACAAGAGCTGGTTGGGAATATCTGGGAGATTATGGCTGATAAGTAGGTGGTGGAGGTGACTGATATATTGGTGGATATGCTGACTGGTATGAGGGTGCTTGGTATGAAGATGCTGGCTGATATGTGAGCGGAGGTGTTTGGTAGGTTTGATATTTCAGTGGGGATTTGGTTCTGTGTGCAACCATCACGGCTCCCACGTCTCTCTTCTTGGACACACCACCAGACTGTAGGGCCTTGTTTGTAGCCTGCAATGCTTCAAAATTGGTAACCATTCCGCTTTTGATACCTTCCTCAATTCTTTCACCTAACTTGATAATGTCAGAGAATTTATGGTTCTCAATCTCCATCAGCCGCTCATAATACTGTGGGTCCTGTGCTCGTACAAAGAATTTATTCATTTATTCTTCGTCTAGGGCAGGCCTGACCGTAGCTGCTTCAGATCTCCAGCGAGTGTCATACTGGGGAAAAGTTTCTGTGGACTTCTTCTTAAGATTCTGAATATAGAAGACATCTGGCGCATTCTCTGTATTGAACCTGAACCGGTCCATGAGTTCAAACGCCATGTTCACCCAGTTTGACCATTTACTGTGGTCTTGGCTGATGTACCAAGACAGAGCATCCCCTGTTAAGCTTCTCATGAACAGCTTCATGCGAATCTTTTCATCCTTTCCTACTCCTACCAGTTTATCACAGTAGGTCCTCAGATGGACCCTCGGATCACCTGTACCATCGAACATCTAGAACTTAGGAGGTTTGTGCCCCTCGGGCTGTATGCAGAGGTTTTCATAGTTCATCCCTTCAACTCCTTTGCTTCCCACAACGCCTTGAACTCGGTTGGTCAGCTTCTTAAGTTCTTCAGCCAAATTCTTGATAAGAAAATCCTTTTCACTAGACTCAGGTGTGTAAGCAATGGGTTGGGTGGAGTGTGGCATAGTCTCCACGTAGATGGGGTTGTTGTGATGGCCTGGTGCCTGGGTGTAAAGGTGGTCATTTGTGGAGTTTTGTGGTTCAGGGATAATCAACAGGGTATTTCTCGGAGCATAGCAAGTGTTGTGTTGATGTTGTGGCGAAATAGTTTGATTTTTTGGTGGAGTTGTATGATTATGAGTTGTGGGAGGATTTTGCTTGTTTGGGGCGTTCTGAGGAGGTATGGGATTTTGGCTGTTAGGATGGCTGACATCTGGAACACTGATTGTGAAGGATAGGTTCGCCAAATTCTGGACCTGCTCAAGCTCCCCTTGGAGCTTCAACAACCTCTACTCTAGTTGTGACATAGCCTTGTTCTGAACTTGAGTACCTTGATTGTCAAGATCCTCTGTTTGTTCAACCAGCATTGTGTTTTCTTTCCTGATGTTGCTTGAATCTTCCATTTTGCCTTTACCTTTGCCCCTAGGGGTACTGGGAGGAGAATAAGGCGGAGGGCCCCTGGATCTTGTATAGTATGATGATGATTCCAGAGTGCACGAACCAACCTTTGGGGAAGGGGAATAATCAAAGAAAATAAAATAAAGCAAAACAAAAAGGTAGCCAAGTTAGTGAGGATTATGAAAATAATATTGTAGTATTTAAACAAATAGTGCGGGAATATAAAGCGTGTCCTAATTTGGGAGCCTCGTTGTGACCGAGGTAGGCCTAGAGACAAGTTAATTTGGAGAACTTGGATGCCAAAATTCCTCATTTCATTAATGTAAAAGTAGACGAACCCAAAACAACACTAATATAATAAGCAAGAAATAAAGTCACTAATGGAACTTGGCCTTATTCGTTGACAAAAGCAATGAAAAAGGAAACCTAGGCTACTTGGTGCCAAAAGACCTTCCCCAGATTCGGCATCTTTGATCCCATTGAACAAGTTCCCCAGCTCGCGAAGTCCTAGCAGCAGATATGCCCTGGCTAGGTGTCCTCCTTAGTTTCCCTCATCCTTTTGACAGTCTTCAACTGTTTTGATGATCTTACCTTCCAGCTCGACTATGCCTCGCTCCAAATTACCAGCTTTTTGTTGGAACGGACGGCTATGTCTTTCCACTCGTCAATCAATTTCTTGTTGGTTTCATGTATTTCACGGTGTTCGTTCTCACATTCGCAGATCCTCTTGCGTAGTTGATTATACTTGACCTGAGCCTCGGCCCTCTCATCTATGATTATGTGGCCTCGGCTGAACCTTGGCCTGACTGAACCATCCTAGTTGTCTTCTAACCACCCTGAGTACAAAGGTGCACAGCCTTCGTGATACCTGTCTAGCTCAATTGTGTCCTTTACCATTATGATATTGCAGTTCCACATATGTTGGGCTTGGCATTTGTAGGGTATATCATCATCCTGGAAGTCAGCTCGGAAATGGCTCATCTTGTCGACCCTTGGTACAATTTGCTTTCTGCCTGCTTGTCTCATAACCGGGAGAGGAACATAAGGGTATATTCCCCTCAACCCTATTAGCACCAAGTGCAGTGCATCCCTGGACCTGACGATGAATTTGTCCGTTGGAAACCACTCAAACATCCACTGTACCTGCTCTTCAGTCAGATTATCAAAGAACTCCACCCATTCCCTGGCAGTCTCTGACTGGGCAAACGTGTCAGGAATTTACGTCATTCGCTTGGGGTGATGGAAAGCAATGTGATCATTCCAAGCCCTTCGCGGAGATTCTTTGTGGTATTGGCCCTTTTGGAAATGTTCCAAGATCCACATTTGTAGTAACATGTTGCAACCTTCGAAATGCTTTGCTCCTCTTTGAAAGCGTTCTAAGGCTCGATAAATGTCCGCTATGATCATCGGGACAATGCTGAAAGCTTGCCCGTCAATCCCTTCCATCAGAGTCTTGGTTACCATAACTAACCTAGTATGGATCCTTTCTTTCTTTGTTGGAAATACGATCAACCCCAAGAAGCAGAAAATGAAGACAAATACCCTATGGTGAATATGTCCCAGAGATGTAATGGCAAATTCGTCATGGTAGGTACGATATGATTTGTTGTGGCCGTACCTTTCATACAAGTACTCAAAAGGGATGTACGACTTCTTCAGACACTCTAACTCTGCATTCTTCTTTAGACCCATCATTTTCAGAAAAACTCTTTCATGTGCGGTTCTCAGGAACTAATAACCCAGGAGTTTCCCAGACCAACCCAGCTAGTCCTCCTATTTCTTCTAGTAGTGGTGTCATCTCAATGTTTCTGAAGCGGAAAACGGCTCTTTCACAATCCCAAAATAAAGTGGAAGCCTCGATCATCATGTTGTTGGGTTGAAAGTCTAGGAGAGATGGTAGATTACCCAGGTATTTCTGTACATGTTTCTTGGCACTAGAGTGAAGGTTCTCCCACCAGTTCAAGAGCTTTGGGTGAACATTGCTAACCATGCCGAATCTAGGGACTTCATGCCTCATATTTCTGCAAGATAAAATGGTTAGGCCCTTACCCCCGCCAGACTCGACTATTTATACACTTATGATTAGCATACAAGCATTTAGTTCTCAAAATAAATGCACAGAACGTGATTGCGTCTGTTGGGATTATGAAAAACCCGATGGACTTTTGGATAAGGTTGTCTTAAAATATTATGGTGCGGATGACACATTAACCCGGCTAGGTTTGACCATGATGCATGTACAGTTAAACAGAGTAAGGTTTCTATGGGGTATTAGACTGGTACCCTTGAGCGGACAACTCAAGGGGGAAGGCACGGAACCGTCGACTGCACCGCTGATCGACTAGTTTTACCGCAAATAAGCCTTTCCGAATTTAGGGGCGATATAAAATAGGAAGGGCGCAACCACTCATCAAGTATTTCTATAGGATTTGTTTTGGCACGAGTGGAGTATGATGTTGAGCATGATTATGCAATAAATAAGCAGTAAAGGAATGTAGTCATGTATTTGCACATTATGAAAGCAATAAATACAACATTTATAATTTACACGTACCCCTTCACTTTGGGACCATTCTCATTGAGCAGGGAACTTGACCCTGTAATCTTGGAGTTTTGCTTCCGCTATTAAGTCTGCTTGGCACAGAAGAGCCCTTTTGTGTGGCGGACAGTAGCCTGTCTTCGGAGGTTATGCCATGAGATGGGGGAAGAGCTCTCTTTGGCTCGAATGATGAACCTTTATTCCCCTAAGATTTTTTGTGGGGGGATGATAAACTTTATCACACGTGGTCACCATGCTTTGCTCACCAGCATGGATTACGACAACGACCATGGATGGATAGAGCGGTTCATTGGAGTTTCCACCAGGGATATCATCCCAACCACAACTCCATCCTTTCCTAAGTCATGGACTTGTACACGTAAGTTCAACGTCTGTCTTTTCTCTGATTAAAGATTGTTTCACGATGGTACTGATCCTCCTCTTTTCAATATTTCAGAAACTTGGTGGATACCACTAAGGGTTGAAGGATTGGACCAATGGGTCTAGAAGATTTTGGATGCTACTACGCCTGATACCCGCCGGTGAAAAGAACTGGCCCTTAAATACGGGTAGAAGGCCAAAAATCATGGTACGTAGAATATTGAACTAATCTTGTTTTCACCCCGTATAAGAAAACTGGCTAACTTCTCTTTTGTTAAATTCAAGTCTTCTGTAAGGCTGATCTCGCAAATGCGTCGAGGTTTCTGCAGGAGGCCTTCGCTCGAACATGTGTCATCAGACCTACTTCTAGTAAAGGTACTTCCTCTCGGAGTCCTCAGCCGGAGAACAAGCAACAAAAAAGGCGACGTTCCACTACGGCCGAGGGTAAAATAAGAAGGTGAAGAACGTTGTGCCTGAGACAACCGTAGCCACTGTGGTGATCGATGATGATGGGGAAGCCATTGATGAAGGGGCTTCCCTACAGAGGAGACGACACCCTTCATCAACTCAACAGAACACTCAATATGTTGAGCTTGTTATTGTATTGGTAAAAAAGAGCTTCACACGTGTAGTAGTTCTTGATGACTCAACAATCTATGTGGAGAAATGAAAACACGACAGCTGGACAGGACTCTATGAAGAGGTACGAAGAAAAGAGGCATGACACAGCACACCCACAAGGTAATTAGCTACAGGAATCTCAACCTGATAGAGAAGATGAAGAGACACGATCAGAATGAATCCGGGCGGAATAAAGGACATATTCAGAGATCTTCAATTAATGAGCCACACATTACACAACCTTCACACAACAATTACAGTTACTCATTGTAACATTACATTAATGTTATAATTGGTCATTAATGCTCAATCACTGAAAAGGGTAGACGTTATATTAAGAAATTCCCTATATAAGGGAGGAAAATGTAACTTGTAAGACACATTCGAACCATTATTGTAATACATTTACTTTTCGTGCATCTTATTGTTTTCCTTTTACATATTTACTTACAATTATTAGTTCTACCTTGGTTATTAGAAACCCGTGTTCTTCCTAAAAACAACTTTGGTCAAAGGATCTAATTCTTTGGTTAAACAAATTGGTTCCATTGTCGGGAATATGATAATCTCTGTGTACTTTCAAACAATATCATCTGAACTATGTCGAACCCCAACGACAATAATCAACAATAGGATGGAACTCCATCACCTTTAGGAACCCCACGATGTTCAAGGGAGCAATCCCCAGAAAGATCCAACAACAATAACAATGGTAACGATCAAACAGGAGAACAAGATCAGGTGAAGCAAATGATTGCAGAGTATGTGAGCCAAGATTTGCAAGAGTTTGCGAGGGGGTTACTGGCCGCATCACCTACACCACCCCCTAACAACACCACAACCATGGAAAATCCTCAGTCCGGGTTAGCAAACTCAGGAAGTGGCAGTACTCCTAATGAATCCCTCGAAGCAAGACCAAGTACGTCCAATAATCCAGAGTTACATTCTTTATTACTAACCTTGCAGAAACAGGTGAAGGAACAAAACGATCGAATCGAACAAATTCCTGGTGTACCACCTGTCATCAAAGGCATCGATGTTGATAGATATTCTCAACAACCTTGGAAGCCTAGCGCAACACCTTTGCCAATTCCCAAAAATTTCAAGATGCCTGACGTACCTAAGTATGATGGGACAACTGACCCACGCGACCATGTAACTGCTTTTACCACCAGTGTGAAAGGCAATGACTTGACAAAACAAGAAATTGAGTCAGTTTTGGTCAAGAAGTTTGGAGAAACACTTACCAAAAGAGCGTTAACCTGGTATTCTCTTCTCCCTGAAAACTCTATTGCTCTTTTCTTGAGCTTGCATATTCTTTTATAAAAGCGCATTCCGGTGCGCAGAAAGTCAAAAAAAGAATGGCGGACATATTTAAAATCAAACAAGGAGACACGGAGTTGCTCCATGAGTTTGTGGACAGATTTCAGCGAGAAAGAATGTTGTTACCAAGGGTTCCTGACAATTGGGCAGCCATGGCATTTTCAAGTAATTTAAATGACAAAAGCTCAGAAGCCACGAGAACACTCAAGGAAATCTTGAGAGAATTCCCAGCTACGACATGGAATGACGTTTATAACAGGTACAACACCAAGCTTTGTATAGAATAAGATACCATTGCTCGTTCAAAAGATGAAGATCGTATCAGTTCGAAAACACTCGGTCAGAATAAAGACCATCAAATAGAGATACAGGTTCATCCTCATCAAGGTCTAGAAAGGACCGGGATGAACGAAACAGAGGTAATACAAGAATTGGAGACCACACCTTCAATGTAAGTACTTCTGAACTAATTTCAGTATTGAGAAATATGGGTGATAAGGTTTGATGGCCCAAAGAAATGAGGTCGAACCCAAACAAAAGGAACCCAGATTATTTGTGTGAATTCCATAATGATCATGGACATAGAACGGCAGATTGCAGATTTTTGCAAGGTGAGGTAGAACAATTATTGAAACAGGGCTACCTAACAGAATTATTTAGTGAAAAAAAGTAAGCAGGCATACATGAAGAACATGCAGGAGCCCCCAAAACCACTGTCTTCAAAACGAACAGTCAACGTGATACACGGAGGTGAAGAGGTGAACGAAGTGGTCTGTAAAAGAACTACAAAGTTCACAATTACACACAGGAAGCGGATTCGTGAAGATTTGGAAGCAGAAAATATATCCTTCGATGATGCAGATATCAACGGATTAATGCTTCCTCACAACGACGCTCTGGTAATATCCTTACTTATACATGATAAAAAGAGTGTTGATTAATCCAAGAAGTTCAGTCAAAATCATTTTGCTAAGAGTCGTGGAAGAAATGCTACTAGGGAATCAAGTAATCCCAAAAACGCGAGCCATATCAGGGTTTGATAACTCTACATTTATAACGAAAGGGGAAATTGAACTTAGCACTTATGCTGAGGGAGTAATCAAAAGTACCAAGTTCCAAGTCATCGATACTGACATGGCCTATAACGTAATCATGGGGAGACCATGGATCCACGACATGAAAGAAATACCCTCCACCTTGCATCAGGTAATTAAATTCCTATCCGAATGGGGAATTCAACAGATTAGAGGTGATCAGCAAACTTCGAGGAATATAAATTTCGTGGTACATTACAACAAAAAAGTTGAAGCGGAAGAATCAAAAGATAGGGAAGTCTCCCAAACAGAAGACATTGCCCAAATAGGTATGGAAGAAATTATTGCCCAAACAGGTATGGAAGAAATTATTGCCCAAACAGGTACGGAAGAAATTATTGCCCAAACAGGTACGGAAGAAGATAGTAACGAGAAGGTGAACCAAGTCACCACAGAAGATGTATCAAATCATACAGATGTAGATTCTAGACCTGATGTCATTCAGGAACTAGAGGAAGACAACCATGGAAGAGCTCGAAGTTGTTCCATTGTTCGAACAAAAGCCTGAACAGAAAGTTCACATTGGCACGAGGCTGAGCCCCAATTGAAGAGGTAATATAATTGATTATTTAAAAGCTAACGCAGATTGCTTTGCATGGTCCCATTCAGACATGACATGTATCCCGCCAGAAGTGATTCCTCATAAGCTAAACGAAGATACATCCTTCGTACCTATTAAGCAGAAGAAAAGAAAGCAAGGACCATTCAAGAACCAAGTGATTAACAAAGAGTGGTGCCTAAAAATAATGGTAAATGGAGAGTATACGTAGATTACACAGACTTAAATAAAGCATGCCCCAAAGATTCATTTCTATTACCACATATAGATCAAATGATTAATGCCACCGCATGTCATGAATTGTTAAGCTTTCTAGATGCGTATTATGGTTATAATCAGATAAAAATGGATCCCTCAAACGAGGAAAAAACTTCCTTTATTACAAACAGGGGGACTTACTGTTACAAAGTCACGCCTTTTGGCCTGAAAAATGCTGGAGCCACGTATCAAAGACTAGTAACCAAGATGTTCTAGCAACATCTAAGAAAGACGATGGAGGTTTACATCGATGACATGCTGGTAAAATCAACACATGCGGAAGATCATTTCTATCACCTTTCTATTACCTTTGAAATTTTACGCAGGTATAATATGAAATTGAATCCAGAAAAATGCGCCTTTGGCGTAGAATCAGGTAAGTTTTTGGGTTTCCTTGTATCAAATAGAGAAATAGAGGTAAACCCTGCTCAAATTAAAGTTATAGAGGAAATACCCGATATACTTACGAACAAAAAAAAAGTTCAAAGACTAACATGCAAAATTGCAGCCTTAGGAAGATTTATTTCCAGGTCTTCGAAGAAGAATTTTAAATTCTTTTCAGTTCTTAAAAAGCAGAATCAGTTCGAATGGACTGAGGAATGTCACCAGGCTCTCAAAAATTTGAAGACTTATCTATCAAAACCCCTGTTGCTATCATAGCCAAAAGAGGGGGAAAGGCTGTATATCTATCTTGCCGTTGCAGAAATTGCCGTAAGTGCAGTACTGGTAAGGGAAGACACATTTAAACAATCTCCAATTTATCATGTAAGCAAGACTTTATTAGATGCTGAAACTAGATACCCACATCTAAAAAAATTAGCCTTGGCTCTAATCATGGCAGCTAGAAAATTAAGACCATATTTTCAATGCCATCCAATCATTGTTGTGACTTCATATCCATCGAAAAATATTCTACATAAACATGAATTATCAAGAAGGTTAGCTAAATGGACTATAGAATTAAGCGAGCATGGCATAATGTATCAGCCTAGGACTGCAATAAAGTCTCAAATTCTAGCTGATTTCGTCGTTGATTTTAATAATAACATCGTCCCTGAAGTAGAAAAAGATTTACTACTTTTTAATGGGGCTAATCCGGGTATATGGACCCTATTTACTGACTTCTTCTATTATAAAAAGAGCCGGCCTAGGCATAGTCTTAATATCACCCACGGGTGAAAAGACACGGCAAGCTTTTAAATGTTATCCCATAACTAACAATGAAGCAGAGTACGAAGCTGTCATTGCAGGGCTTGAACTGGCACAAGAACTCTCAATTGAGAAGATCGTGATCAAAAGCGACTCTCAGCTGGTAGTAAACCAGATGCAAGGGAATTATATTGCTCGGGAGACTCGGATGAAACAGTATCTGGAAAATGCCTGAGATCTCGTAAGGTAGTTCAAAACATAGAAGGTTATACAAATACCTAGAGAGGAGAATGCAGAAGCGGATGCATTAGCTAACCTCGCAACAGTTACAGAAGTAACAAATAAAGACAATGCAATTGTCGTTCACCTGTTTCATTCAGCAATCGACCAGGATAAGAATGAGGTAACATTTAACAATTTTACCTGGGATTGGAGGAACAAAATTTTAAATGTTTTGCAGAATGGCACCGTACCTGAAGACAAAAAAGCAGCTCAAGCACTTCGTCGAAAAGCTGCACGGTACTGCCTCATTCGTTATTCTTTATATCGTAAAATGTTCGGAGGTCCCTTAGAAAAATTCCTCGAACCTAATAAACGGAATACGTAATGAGAGAAGTCCACGAAGGACACTGTGGAAATCATGCAGGGGCGAGATCCTTAGTCAAAACCCTAATCAGAACAGGGTACTATTGGCCCAAGATGGAAGAAGAGGCTGAAAGCTTCGTAGCTAAATGTGACAAATGCCAACGATTTGCTAACAACATGCATCGACCAGCAGAACTATTGCACCTAGTGATATCTCCATGGCCGTTCATGAAATGGGGGATGGACATAGTGGGACCCCTTCCTTCAGCTAAAGGAAAGGTACGGTTCTTACTCATGTTAACTGACTATTTCACAAAATGGGTGGAGGCAGAAGCTTTCAAACAGGTGCGAGAAAAAGAAATGAAAAGCTTCATATGGCGAAACATAATATGTCGCTTTGGAATACCGAAGGATATCGTATGTGATAACGGCCCACAATTCATAAGCTCTCAAATCACAGAATCTTCGAAAGTTGGCAAATTAAGCGAATCACTTCGTCAGCATATCACCTCGTGGCTAATAGGCAAGCTGAATCGACAAACAAAGTCATTGTCAACAACCTAAAGAAACGGTTGGAGAAAGCCAAGGGAAATTGGCCTGATGAATTACCGGCAGTGTTATGGGCTTACAGAACGACTTCAAAAATAGCTACGGGAGAAACTCCATTCGCACTTGTTTATGTCTCAAAAGCTTTAATACCGGTAGAGATTGGCGAGCCAAGCATAAGGTTTACAACAGCCACGGAGGATGCAAACAACGACGAGTTGAGGATCAATCTGGACTTGCTCGAGCAAAAAAGAGAAGCTGCGTTAATACGTATGGCAACTCAAAAACAAATTATAGAACGATATTACAACCGAAAAGCTCACCTAATATATTTCAAAATTGGGGACTTTGTTCTCAAAAAAGTCTTCTAGTCAACAAAAGAAGCTGGTGCGGTAAAGCTGAATCCAAATTGGGAAGGACCCTACAAAGTCCGAGGCATCGCAAGGAAAGGAGCTTATGAGTTGGAAGCCATGGATGGCAGGATCTTACCAACCAGTTGGAATGACATCCACTTAAAGAAGTAATACTTCTAAGAAAAAGGAATACCCGGTCAGGTATCACTACGTTCGATTGTACATTTGTACAGTTAAAAATTTACTAATTGTTTTAGATGATAGGCAAAAAGCTGACCCATCACCAGATGATGATATTAGACCTGCAAAGACGAGAGGAAGTAACTGAATTCCCGGTCTAGGGTTACACTTTCTGATGGACATTTTAAAGGGTTAAGCAGTCATCATCTAAAACCTATATACCTTCGAGTCCCGTGTGTTTTTCCTTTTCAGGAAAAAGACCACAAGGAAAGATTAGTCAAGTGCTCGAGATTTCATTCTTCAAAGCTCAAACACTTGGGGGACTATACAGTATGAAAGTCAAAGACGAAGCGTAGAAGACTATCAAAAAGTCAAAGCTCGATCCTGAAGATCCATCATCCCAACAAGTCAAGTGATACGAGCAGAATCAAAAGAGCCAAAGACTCAAGACACAAAACCTGATTCAAAAAACCTTCGAACATGTTCGTAGGTGTAAACGAATGTTCAGGTTAAAAGGCAAACTATTAGTTACGAGGGAGAAATGCATATCTTTATACTTATTCAGAAAACTGTTGTAACTAAAAATAGTTATGGATAAAGATCATCATCCTTGGACTTATTCAGAAAAATGTTGTAACCAAAAACAGTTATGAAATCTTTGTACTCATACAGAAAACTGTTATCAATAAAAACAGTTACGGATGAAAAATCATTGTACCTTCAAAAAATAGTTGTCAACAAAAAATAGTTACGAACAAAAAAGTATCACCCTCGTATTTATTAAAAATTGTTGTCAATTAAAACAGTTACAGGTAAAAACCCATACCTTTATAAAAATTGTTACAAACAAAAAATAGTTATTCCCTTGTATTAACTCGAAAAAACTGTTACACAAGAAAAACAGTTACGAAATACAAGTTTATATCAAACTTGTTAAAAGAAAACAGTTGCAACATGAGTTTTAGACGATACGCAAACACGTGAAATTTTATGAAAGTTCAACACAAAAACTTTCTTTAAAAACATTGTTAAAAAGAAACATGTGAAATATTCCTATCTCTCTATTGCATCTTTACACCATTATGAAGTTGAGACGTCTTCTTCATTAAGTGTCGATAAATAGGGCCCTCTTTCACAAATCATGCCTACTACGAAAAGGTACGGATAATCTAAGCATTGTATATGCAAAACACAGAGGTAAAACTTAAACCTCAAAAATGAAGCATGCAAAAGACTTAAAGAGTGAAACAAAAACTCAACAGAAATTAAAGTCATACTTGCATTAATATATTAAACGGAAAAATAAACTAAGTATAAACTTAGTTTTAGCCGTATTTAGCTTTTTACATTGGGTGCCCCTAAGTTGTCAATTGGGGACTTAAAGGATCCAAACTTACCCCCGATGGGACTGGGGGTAACCACCAATTGAAGCAATAAAAAAAAGAGGAACCAAGATCTTAAACTTCTTCATACGGGGGGTTGATTTCACTGGCAGGAGGAGCAGCTTGGGATGAAGAGACTTGAGCAGCAGGAACCTCACCTTCAGATGAAGAGAGATTTTGGCCTTGTTGAGACTTCTCAATGGTCTCCTTGGTTTTTGCAAATTCAGCTTTAAGGTCAAAACCCTCTTGGCTCATTTCAGTCAATGTGTCGAGACGAGAGTTCATATACGCCCAACTGACATCGATGGTTGCCTTGTCTTTAAGATCTTCGTAATCTTTCTCCCACATCTCAACTTCAGCTCTTAATTCATCCCTCTCGACCATGGAAGCATCATGAGAAGCCCTTAAAGGAGCGAGAGACCTTTCCAGGAATTGAACTTTCTCCAAAGAGTTGCGGAGATCCTCCTGGGTCTGAGTAAGAGATTGCACAAGTTTGCTCGAATACTCCTCCTTATGGTCTATTAAAGCCTTCAAGCTCCTGATTTCTTCAGAGGCACGGGACAACTGCTCTGTGAATGAGGACTCTAGGACATTCTTATCCTTGCTTGCCTGATCAGAAAATGCCTTCTCAATGGCCAACTCTGTCGTCATGACCCTCACTTGCTGCTCCAAGGTATATTTCTCTTCTTCTACAGCTTCCATGTCAAGTTGTAAGATTTCATACTGCTCTTTCCAATTATCTGCTTCAGCACGCAACTCCTTTACTTCCTGCTCTGAGTGGGAAACCCTCTTCATAAGCTTCGTACCTATAAAATTGATCTACAAAAGGAAATCAATTAGATATGTCAAGAACCTATACAAGAATGAACGAAAGAAAGTATATTTTACCTTTAAAGAGGTATGCACGATCTCATTAGCCCATGTAATGGAACTGTGGTTGTCCAGCTTAGCTCTCTCAGTCGGACCTATTAACGGTTTCAGCCATACATCAGGCTGGCCAGACTTTTTAAAGAGGCTGCCCACTGCTGGAACTTCTATCATCACCTGCCTCATCTCCCCCATGTTGGAAGACCCTACTTCTTCAACAGAAGGCATGGAAGCAGGAACAGATGCCAGAGCCACGGGCAAGGAAGTCTGAGGGGCAGAAAGAGCCACGGAAGGAGCAACGACAGGAGCAAGAATAGTCATGGGAGCAGGATTAATAACGGAAGCAGTAGAGGTAAGTTTCCTAAGAGTAAAAGGAGAGAAAATAGCCAGGGGAGATTCATCAGCAACATAACCGAAACCTTCATAGAACAGGAGATCAACAGATTCACGCACGGGAGAGGGAGTAGCGTCCTCAGGGTCAGACAATTCAGCTTCAGGCACAGAAGGATCAATGACAGGTGCAGACTCGTCGTCAGAGACCATCTTCCTTCTACGTGACCTATGGATTAAAGAGCCTTCTTCTTCCTCCTCCTCTTCCAAGGTCCTTGACCCACTTGCTTTTCTCTTTGAGGAAGAGGAGCCAGAAATGATCTCCTGGGCCTTTTCCAAGGACAATTTTGGAGCAGAAAATCCACGAGCAGGAAACCCTGTCAAAAGAAAAGGGTCAAACAAAGCTCAAAGGAGGGAAGAATTAAAAATAAAAAATTCACTTACTGTGAGTCTTAACTCTCCAACCAAACCTACCGGAGAGGTACTTCCATGAACGTTCTTCTAACGGAGTGGTTAACAAAAGTTTTTCTACCCAATCTCGGAATCGGAGACATTCTCGATGGTTCCCATGATTGCTGTAAAGGAAAGAAACAGTTACGGTATAAAATATCTAAAACAAAAAGCAAGGAATGTGAGCAAAAATGTACTCACGTGCAAGATTCCACTTCTCAGGGAAGGGAAGATTTTCTTCGCCTACTAAACCAGCAGTAGGAACAACAACACACCGAAGAAACCAGCCTCGATCTTTATCATCCTCAGGAGTCACTAACACTCTCTTACTCCTAGCCGCGAGAGTAAAAACTCCCTGGCGGAACAACATAGGAGAATAGAGGTGAATGAGATGGTGAAAGGTGAAAGGGACCGAAGCTAAATCAACTAAGTATCTAAGACATGTAACAACTCGCCACACGAGAGGACCGATTTGTCCCGAGCAAATTTTAAAGAATCGACAGAACTCGATGATAACCTGGTCGATGGGAGGCTTGAATCCTAATGTTAAGGGATAGTTATAAAAAAAAGAATATCCAGTCTTGTAAGAGGTTATTCTTTGATTACTATTGGGAACGACAACAAGATAATCGGACTTCCAATAACAGTTCTTGTAAACAAGAGGTATCAAACCTTCAGTAATCTGGGTAGGATACTTGTCAGCACTGTCAAGAGACGAAAATGAAGAAAGCTAATCTTTAAGGGCCTGACTATCCCTAGCAAAAGAGAATTTTGTGGGTACTATTTCATCGACCCTCAGTTCACGCAAAGGTTCACTGTGTTCTCTACCTTTAGACAAAGATCTAGAAGCCCTAGCCCTCGGAGAAGATAAAGACCTAGAAGAAGGGTGGAGTAACTTGAGAAGAGAAAGAACCCCTGGAAGGAGTACAACCTAAACTCCTCAGTCTGCCGCCTCTCCTACTCCGCGTCGGAGAAAAAGAGGGAGTCAGGTCATCTACGTTTATGACTCTCTTAGATTGGTTTGAAGAAGACATATTTACAAAGACAAGAAAAAGTTCTTTACAAATAAAGTTTGAAAGTAGAAGTTTTTTGTGAAATTAAAGAAAGGAAAAGGGGTATTTATACTCGAAGGCAACCGTCAAAAATGGGAAAAAAACAATGATGTGAAAGTCATAATTAAAGGTGTCACTTCGTGACTGATGCAGCCGCAAAAATCCCTAAAAGTCGTTGAATAATTGCATAACCAATCTGGGAATGCCACGTGGCACAAGCATTAAATGGAAGTGACAAGCGACGCCAACGCTCAAGGATGGATGCAATATTTCGAGTGAAGCGGCGGCAAAATATTCCCGTCATAAACTTACCAAATATTAATCGATAAATAAATGGTAAGTGGGGGGACTATCTGTATTGGTAAAAAGGAGCTTCACACGTGTAGTAGTTCTTGATGACTCAGCAATCTATGTGGAGCAATGAAAACACGACAGCTGGATAGGACTCTATGAAGAGGTACGAAGAAAAGAGGCACGACACAGCATACCCACGAGGTAATTAGCTATGGGAATCTCAATCTGATAGAGAAGATGAAGAGACACGGTCAGAATGAATCTGAGCGGAATAAAGGGCAGATTCGGAGATCTTCAATTAATGAGCCACACGTTACACAACCTTCACGCAATAGTTACGGTTACTCATTGTAACGTTACATTAATTCCATAATTAGTCATTAATGCTCAATCACTGAAAAGGGTAGACGATATATTAAGAAATTCTTTATATAAGGGAAGAAAATGTATCTTGTAAGACACATTCGAACCACTATTGCAATACATTTACTTTTCATGCATCTATTGTTTTCCTTTTACATATTTACTTACAATTATTAGTTCTACCTTGGCTATCAGAAACCCGTGTTCTTCCTAAAAACAACTTTGGTCAAAGGATCTAATTCTTTGGTTAAACAGTTACACCAACCGAGGATGACGTCCAGGCGCTCATGGGACACTGTGATATAGTGGAAGATGCCAACTCTCGCTTCCGAATCCCAGGCACTGCTCCCGGTACTATGAGGCTGGGTACCGAGTCTCTTCCGCCTTCGGATGATGAGCAACCAATAACTAGCACTGCTTTTGTTGTAGCTACTTCTCATCCCACAGCGCCATCAGCTTCATCTCCCTCTTCGCCAGCCATGCCTACACCACCAGCAGTTGCTACATCATGACCATCGGCCGGAGAAACCCAAAAGGAGGATGTCCCTCCTCCCCAGTCCCTTTGTCCATAGGAATTTGGGGCATAACTATTCGCTCTCTCTGCAGATCCTCAGAGGAAAAAAAGTGTCTCACTCCTGGTCTCTACCGAGTGCCATCTGCTGTCCCAACCAGTAGAACTCGCCAATTACCTTCAGATAAAGACAAGACTAAAATACATTATCTCTTGAGAGAGTATATGATAAATAACGCCATGCACAATGCAGCAGCGGTACACTATTTGTTCCCTTTATTGTTTCTTCTAGCTTCACTATGACATGATTTTTTATTTGAAATTTTGCTTTGCAAGCTAACTTCCTTACTTCTAAGGGCCTTCAGAGGTTGATCCTTGATAAAGAGAAACTCACATATGAGGGGAATCAACTGTTGGCCGAGCAAGAGCAAATTGATGCTCAGTTCCCATCACAAGAAGCACAAGTTGCCGAGACCGTTGAGTTGGAGGCTCGATGCAAGCAAAGCGAACAAGAGGTGGTGACCGTCATCCAAGAGGCCGCCCTGTTAAAAGGTACAATTTCAAGAGGCCAAGGCAAAGTGGTCTGAGGTACAAAATATTGTTCTTGCTGCTGCCAAGCGTGAGGCTCCCTCTACTGAAAGACTAAATAATTTGGAGGTAGCCTTGAACTCCAAAGCTGAAGAGGTTGTTACTGCTGCTGTTGAGGAGAAGCATGCCCGTATGGAAGAGAAGTATAAGAAGGTCATGGAGCACAATAAAGTTTATAACTCCACTATTCGTGACCTTGACGTAAGCCTTCAAGCCGCGAGATCTGAGTGGAATAACCTTTTGATCAAGGTTGAAAAGCTTAAGGAAGAGCTTCAGCGCTGACCGACTTCCCTCATTGTTGAAAAAACATATAATATGTATAGCATGAGGAGAAAAACCTTGGAAGAAGACAAAGCGGGTGTCATTGACTTTGATGTCAAGATCACCAAGGCCCGTGAGCTGGAGTGAACTACCCGAAGGGGCCTCCTAGTTAAGCCTGATGCAACTGACTCTTCAGGTTCTAGTTCTGCACTCTCAGTAACATAGGAGGAACTTGAAGGGGATGATGATGAAGGCAAAGGTCCTGAGCTGGCGGCAGATCCACCTCGTCTCCTGCCACGTTTGTTTATTTTTTCATAATTTTGTATTTGTGCTGCTTGCCACGTTTGTTATATATAAGTGCTTTTTCATTTAAGCATTGCACAAATTTAACTTTTTTTTGCGTCGAGTTATGCAAGGATCCGGGTGCACTTTTCCCCGATGACATTTGAATTTCGGGCATATGTTCTTCTTGAACCAACCCTTTACTGTGAGAATTTCATAAGAGAGGACACTATTATGTTTACGGTGGTCTTGAAGAGGACGTCTCATGTTCATTCCGACACTAGAATTTGAAGTACTTGATTAACTTTCAAACAATAAAATTAACTCAGCGTTTAGACAAGAAACAATATAAAAATTAAAGGAATTTACATTATTCCTTCTACTGTCAAAAGTACATAAGCATTTGTTGTGCTGAAAAGAAAAATCCATTACTTGTGGCTAATTTGTATGACTTGTTTCTATGGGGCTGGCCGGCGGTCCTCAGTCCCGATGATACATCTTTGTTCCTAGATTTCATAGTCCCGGTTTACGTGGTAGTCATGTTTTCATATTCTCATATCATTCCCCCTAGTGCTCAAATGCGAGAAATGTGAATTTGAACACTTCACTTCCCATAAGGAACTTTGCTATAGAGCCAAAGACTATCTAACCACCTCAGTGGCTCGCACTCGTGAATGGTCGCGTAACCTTTGGCCCGATAGTAAGCTTTATCACTCGGTAGGAAATTTTTCTATAGAGCAAAAGATTATCTAATCATCCCGTAGCGGTTCATTGTTTCCATGCCTTGACGTTTAAAGGTCTTATTTCTGCTGACGGTTCTTCCTTAGTAGTATGATTTTCGTTGCTACCTCATTAAAATCCTTTCCAGAATAACCCAATTGGGACAAAAATTGGATGAAGGAAAAAAGCACATACTTTCAGTATAAGCGGTCCCCATCAGCAATAGTACATTTTGAAGTGTGCCATGTTCCAGTTGGTCGGCAATTTTACCCCATCTTGATTTTCCAGTTCGTATGATCCTTTCCCAGCGACAGCTGAAACCCGGTAGGGGCGTTCCCACATTGGACCCGGCTTTTCTACATTGAGCTCCCGGGTGTTCTGAGTTACTTTCCTTAAAATCAGATCTCCTACTTTGAAACAACAGAGATTGTCCTTTCGATTGTAGTATCTTTCCATTCTTTGTTTCTGGGCCACCATTCTTATATGTGCCAAGTCCCTGCGTTCGTCGAGCAAGTCCAATCTGATCAGCAATGCTTCGTTGTTTGCTTCTTCGTTCTCCCGGAAGTATCTCATGGTAGGCTCTCCCACTCCACCGGTATCAGGGCTTCTGCTCCGTACATGACAGAGAAAGATTTCTCTCCCATGCTTGACTTGGTCGTCGTTCGGTATGCCCATAGAACTCCCGGTAACTCTTCGGGCCATTTGTCATTGGCTGCTTCCAATCTCTTTTTATGATTTTGAATAATCACATTTTTTTATTCCGCTTGACCGTTAGCACTCGGGTGCTATGGCAATGATGTGATTCTTTTGATTTTCAAGTCATCAAGGAATTTCATGACATTTTCACCTATAAATTGCGGCCCATTGACGCAGGCTATCTATTTTGGTATCCGGACCTGCAAATTATGTTCTCCCACAGGAAATCGACCACTTCACGGTCACCGATTTTCTGGAAAGGACCGCTTAAACCCACTTAGAAAAGTAGTCAGTTTAAATCAAAAGAAATCATACCTTACTGGGAGTCGGCGGTAGCAGACCGACTATGTACATCCCCCATTTCATGAATGGCCAGGGCAACAAAATAGAGTGTAATAGTTTCGTTGGTTGATGCACCAACGATACATGGCGTTGACACTTATCGCATTTCTAAACATATGTATTAGCAACTTGTTATATTCGGGTCCAGTGGTATCCTGCACTAATTAGCTTTAATACCAAGGAGTCCGCACCAGAGTGATTTCCACATATTCCTTCGTGAACTTCTCTCATGACGTAATTAGCATCGAAGGTTGTCGCCCCCTCTTTTTTAACTCCTCATTTCGGATTAGTCGGGGTCTTGACATTATTGGGACAACTCGTTTCCTTTTGGGAAAGGGGTATGCAAGGATTTGAAGAGTCGCCACCTAACGAATTAAGGTGCGTTCGTGCACCTACTAAGGGTCATTTGCAGACATTGATTTGGTTAACCAGAGAAAGGGTAAGGGCTTGAAATTACTCTAAGGAGAAGGTGTTAGGAACCCCTCAGAGTCCACAATTGTGGCTCCCGGTCAAACAACTTTGTGAATTTAAGCAAATAGCAAGTAGACAATTAAAGTTTAAACAAGTAAGAGTTTTGAAAGATTCGCAGTCTAAGCACACATGTGTTACAAAAGTTTTGAAAAGGTTTAATGTCTAAGTAAGGTTTTTTGAAAGAATTATAATCTAAACATGCATATAAAGAGTAGGGGAGGTCCTAGGTTGTTTATCCTATAGGATCACATCAGTACAACACCGGTAATCACTCCTCAAAGAGGGGCTACATGTGGTATTAGCGCACCGGTCATCATATCCATATCTACACTTCCCACCCCTTAGCGGTTATTAAAGCGAGTGTTGGTCAGCGACCTCTATTGCGTGCTGTTACCCGTCCCTTCTTAATGGCCCTGGAGGAGTTTAGGACCTCTACCTACAAGGAAGTTCTAGGCATACCCTTAGGTTTAAAGGAAAAATACTAAGGCGACAAGCAAAACATATAGGACTTCAATAAATAGGAACAGAGAAGATCAGATAAGAAGCTCAAATTTACCTCCACAGATAATGCACATAAACAGCACGACTCAAACACAAATAAGGGCAGTATTTTAAATAGGGTCCTAAGACACGGTGTCTAGGTGAGTTCAGAACATAAGCAGATATGCAGATTTATTTTTTGTAGACTCAGAAGCAGGCCCTAATCAAATTGCCTATTGATTTTGAAGCCTGTTAAACATTAGGCATCATGCACAAAGAGGAAAATTTCCAATTTTAACAATTTAATCACCTAAGGCTTGACTAGGCGGGAGGCAGTGTATACTAATTACCAGAATTATTAGGGAAAACTGTTGTGAATTGTTACCTTAACATGTTGTTCTAGGTGTTGCAGAACACAAAATTATTGCTAGTTGTTTAGAAAACTGAGTAAAGTTATTTTATGCCTTGTTCATGCATCAGTAGTTAAGCTAGGTGTAATTATACGAGTGTGAATGAAATCCTAAAACATGGTATCTAATGCACAAAGGGATGCAAAATGATGCATATGCAGAATCCTAAAAGAGGCAGGTTGTCTAAATGCAAAGTAGTCACAATATTAATCATGGTTTCAGAATGTGCAAAAATGAAAGTTTATTTAGTGTTGTTATTTACCTAGGGACATAATTTATAAGTGCATAGAATGGTTATGGAATTATGAGGCATGATTGCATGAGTAATGATCCATATTAATATATTTATCCTAACCCGGGATTTCTAAGTGATATAATAGTAGTATCAGAATGATATGCTGAAACAATATTCATAGAGCCTAAAAAGCATGATATCTAATGCATGGTTTGCACACATTGGTCCTAAACATAAATTCTATTGTGCATATAGGGAAGGTAAACCTAAATCATGGTTTCTACCCTTTGGCATGCATAGTTACCCTTCCCTTTTTTACTATCCGTCCCCAATAGTTGTTTACAAATAAATTATTACAGACCATTGCATGAATTACATAAATGAATAAGAAAATAAGAAGTTACACTATAGGGAGCCTACCAATAGGCCCAGATCTCCAGAAGTCTCAATGCCAATAATGTTTCACAGCCTTTCACATAATCTGAGTGTGTCAGAGTTCCCTAAGGACCTCAAGGGATCCCGAGCAATGCTCACACCCAGATTTTTTTCATAACCATAATGAGTAAGTGCAGTGTGGAAGGGACAACTCTAATGCATCAGAGTTCATATGGATCTCATAGGGATCCCAAAGCAGTCACACATTAGAGGGGCATAACCTAAGTTTCTAAGAGTAGAGTGAGAGTGCTTGACATAGTTTTGAAAAGGTTAAATAGGAAGACAGCTTTTGAAAATATATTTGTTTGAAATAAGTTTTTGAAGAACAATAGAAGAGTTTACTTTAGTGAAAAACAGATTGAAAAGAAGGAGGGGGGTAGGGAAATTAGAACAAATCAGCACACATAGGACAGGAAATAGGAACAAAAACAAGTTCAACAATCACAAGCAGGGAGATGAAGGGTTGGAGACAAATATGAAGCACATAAGGGTAAGAACACAGTAGGCAGAGTGACACATGAGTTCAGAATCACAGAAATCCTAAGGGGTTTCAGGTACAGCATGTTTTAAAGACTACAAAGAAACCACACATCACAGATTATTGTATACCAGGAATCAAAGAAATTATAAGTGAAGCAGCATGCCAAATGGGGGGTAACACTTAGTAAACATGTTGAGTCTAAGGGAGGGGATACATTTAAGAATCATACTAGTAAAGCAGTAAAATTAGACATGCTAGTTGCAGGGTGAACAACAAAATCATAAGTAAAAACATATCAGAAATAGGATGAATTGAAGTGTTAAAAGAAACATATTGTTTTTGAAACTAAAACTAAGATTAGGACATACCAGTTAGGAGATAGAAAATACAGAATGGACAGTAAAACAGTATAATGATCAGCCTTGGCTTGCAGCCGGCTGATAGTAGCAAGTAACCAAGAAGAGAGAACAGAAGAGAGAGTACTTTGTGTGTAAGAGAGTTTGAACAGTGTTTGTTAGTTGTTTGTGCCAATGAGAGAGATTAGAGTATATATAGTTTTGAAAATAGCAGCAAATAAGGTAACAAATAATAGTTCAGAAAAATTATAGAAGTAAACATCAATCAGAATCAATTAATTTTAAGACTCCCTTTAATTAAGGGATCATATACAAACGGTAATTGACAGTGATTAAATAAGGAAAGAGAATCGTGTAAGAGTTGATTTTAACATATAAGAAGCAGCATAAGTATAGAGCATATAATTGAGACCAGGTTTAGAATACTTTAATTAAGGAAAGTATATGTGAATTAATTTTACAGCAAATGATTCATAGAAATAAGGCAAGAAATAATTTAATTCTTGAAACCAGTAAGAGAACCCTTGAGTGAGGTTTGAATTACAGGAAACCATCATTAATCAGAAGAAGATATCACACATTTAAGGAAATATTCAGAATTAGTAGAGAACAAAATCAGTGAACTGTCGATCATAGAGATTTAGGGATTCACAAATAGAATATAGCACTGATTTAGCCTAGCCTTATGAGAATAAATGTAATAAACATATAATAGACAAAAAATCATAACCCTAAGAAGACAAGTAGGGTAAAATCATATACTAATTAGGGATTGGTATAGAACATACTCTAAATCAACGGCTAAACATGATGTAGGCAGAGTAAGAAGCATCAGAAACATAGATGGACGAAATCAAAGTAAAATCACAGAATAATCAGGAACAAATGCAGCCAGAAACCCTAACAAGCAAATCATGGAGTAAAAATTACAAAATCACGAAGTACTCATGAAAGCACAACAGTCATAATAGAATAGGTATTATTGCAAATAAACTCATAATCATAGATTGAAACCAAGAAATTTGGGGGTTTCTATACAAAAATGACTCAAACAAAAGGGAAAAGCTCAAATAATGTTTAAACACGATGAAAATCATAATATAATGCTAAGAAATCAGAAAGAGAACTGTTTTGAAAAAGGATTTAAAAACCCTAGTTTGAAAAATGAAGAATCATTTAGGGAAAAGGAAAATCTTTAAGGAAAACATAAAAATAACTCATAACATGTGTAGATCTGTTACATATCTAGAAAAATCTGGAGTTTAGAAGTTAGGGTTTCAACGAGAAAACCCAGAGAAAAGGAGAAGTAGCTCAAAATCACCGGTTTTAATCGGAAAGTGGTAAGATCTTACTCGGACGGCCATGGATGGACAGAAAAATGGCATGAGATCATAGGAAGTGAGTGAGCCGCCTATGGTTCACCTTGAGGGCTTCAAGGCAGTGAGACACGCTTAAGGAGGGATCCATGAGGCTGGGGTGGTGAAACCACCATGGATTCCAGCAAGGCGACGGCTGAAGAAGGGAAAGATAGGCTTAGCAGGTGGAGCGTTTAGAGAGAGATGAGAGAGCTGAGAGAGATGAAACGGCGGAAGGGTGAGGGGGAAAATGAAAGAGGGGGAGTGTAGTCATTAGGTTTATTTTAGGAAGGGGTTATTTGGACCGTTGATCAAATTTGATCAACGGTCGAGATTGAATCCGGATTGGGCCGGGGGTCTATTGGGTTATTTAATTGGGTTAGGAATTAGGCTAATTTTAGGCTAAAATCGAAATAAAGGTGGCTAATTGTTAAATACCCAATTAAATTAACTAAAAATAATTTATAAAATAGCTGATAATTATAAATAATAAAAAAATCACGCTTAGAAAATAAATTAAAATGATTACTCAGTATTTAAAAATACAAAATGGCTAGTTACTGGGTCAAAATAGTATAAAACATATGATTGGGCTATAATTGCAAAGTTATCGCAATTATAGCCAAAGAGTGCCAATTTGGCTAATTGTGAAATAATTTGGTCTTAATAGGACCCTAAATAATAAATTAAATCAGGAAATACTTTTGAAATCATTTGTAATGCAATTTTGCAACTAGTTATTGGAAATAAAAATGCTGGATAAATTAAAATAAATTAAGAAAATATAGAAAATTATAGAAAAATACCAATTGCTATGAAAGCACGATTTTGAAGGTATATATGCAAATTAAAAATATTTTGAGAAAAAATTGGGTATCAACAAAGGCTCCTCAACATCGGGACAACGAGCCTTGGAAAGACATTCTATACAATTGGCCTCCCCTGAAGCAGTAACATGCTGCTTTAGTGCGCAGTGCTCGGGATGGTTTGGGATATTCGGGTAGTTTTCCGTGCTCGAGATAGTCAGTGATCTCATTTCTTCAGTCCCAAACAAAATTGGCCGCATTTACTTCAAAATAACCGTCCACATCCAATATCGAATGCATAAGCTGCACGACCGTATCGGATTCTGATCCCTTCATTTTCATAGACGAGCCCAGACTGGCCAGTGTGTATGCTTTCGAATTTTCCTCCCTTGGTATGTGGGTGATTGACCATTCCCTGAACCAGGCGAGAAGTGTCTGGAATTTCGTTAAATATTGTTGCATACGTTCCTCTTTGGCGTCGAAGATCCCGTAGACCTGATTTACTACCAGTTGGGAATCACATTTGATTTCTATGACCTCGGAGTCTAGTCCCAGGCCAGCTTGAGTCCTGAAATCAAGATCTCAAACTCCTCTTCGTTTTTAGTCAAGGGAACAGTTCTTATGGCATGCCTCAGGGTTGCTCCCAAAAGCGTAACTAATACTACCCCGAGCCCGGATCCTTTCACGTTAGAATCCATATGTGTGAACAAGGTCCAGACTCACGATGTCGATTCTGACACCATCATTTCTTCTTTGGTAGCCAACGGCAGCAGTTTAGGACTGAAACAGCCACAAAGTCGGCAAAAACTTGTGATTTGATCGCAGTCGTAGGTTTATACCCTATGTAAATTTCACTCATTTTGACTGTCCATTTGGCCAGTCGACCTGAAAGTTCAGGTTTGTGAAGGATATTCCGCAGGGGAAAGGTTGTCACCGCGACTATCGGATGACATTGAAAATAATGCCTAAGCTTTCGAGCAACAACTACGAGAGCTAAGGCCAATTTTTTCAGATGTGGGTAGCACGTTTTCGCCCCGTTAAACTTTTAATAACATTATATATAGGAAATTGCATAGCTTCATCTTCACAGACTAAAATTACACTTACCGCTACCTCCGAGACCGCTAAGTAAATCAGCAATTGCTCGCCTTCCTCCGCTTTCGATAATAATGGAAGGCTCGATAAAAACCTTTTCAAAAATTTCAGAGCCTGCTAGAATTCTGAAGTCCATTCGAAGTTGTTCTTCTCTTTTAGAAGCAAAAAGAAGTGATGGCATTTTTCCGAAGACCGGGAAACGAATCTCCTTAAAGCGGCCAGTCTTCCTATTAATCTTTGAACTTCTTTCACGTTTGATAGCTAGTGGGGGATATCCTCGATGGATTTAATTTTATCAGGATTGAATTTGATCCCCCTTTGTGACACCACGAACCCTAAGAACTTACCAGAGCTGACTCGGAATGCACACTTTTCGGGGTTAAGCTTCATGTCGTGTTTCCTTAAGATGTCAATGGTTTCTTGTAGGTGTTTAAGATGATCACTTGTGCTCAAAGACTTAACCAACATATCATCTACGTAAACTTCCATGGTTTTACCTATTTATTTTTCAAACATTTTATTCGCAAGCCTCTGATAAGTGGCTCCGGTGTTCTTACGCCCGAAAGGCATCACATTATAACAATATGTGCCGAAGTTCTTTATGAACGAAGTTTTTTTCTAATCTACTGGGTTCATTTTGATTTGGTTGCACCTGGAATAAGCATTGAGGAAACTTATCAACTCGTGCTCGGCCATCGCATCAATCATTCGATCAATGTTTGGCAATGGGAACGAGTCTTTGGGGCACGCCTTATTTAAATCCTTATAAACTACGCACATGAGAAATTTATTATTCTTTTTTGGAAGTACTACTATGTTACCTAGCCAGTTAGGATATTTTACCTCTCGGATTGAACCAATATCAAGCAATCAAGTTACCTCTTCTTTGACAAATTTGTTTCTGACCTCGACAATAGGACGTTTCTTCTGCCTTATTGGAGGGATGTTAGGATCCAGACTTAACTTATGAACCGGCCACCTCTGGGGGAATGCCTGTCATATTCGCGTGCGACCACGCAAAATAGTCAACATTAAATTTAAGAAATTCTATAAATCCTAACCTGAGCTTGGGGTTTAGTCTTGTCCTCAAATGGAACTTCCTCTCCAAGAATTTCTCAAACAATGTGACTTGCTTGAGTTCTTCCACTATGGATTTGGTTGCGTCTGTTTCTTTTGGTAAGTGTTGCCCAATTTATTTGGAAGATAGGTAGAATGGGCATAATTATTACCGTGAGGATTGAGCTGCCAAAAGAGATTATCCTCATTTGGGCTAGAAGAGAAGATTTATGCAGTCCATAGAAAAATAAAAAGAATAAAGTATTATGAAGCCAAATTCTCTTGGATGGGTAGTCGAATAGGTCCTGGAAATATCTTGGTACCTGATAGGATTCTGAGGACTCCTCCCCCTTGTTAACTTCGTTCGGCTCGGAAGCAAGCATCGGTTCATGTAATTGCTATGCCACATGATCATTTACTTTGCTACCGTAAACTGAGATCGCTCTCATCGCCCTTGCCGCCCGTTGATCTCCTCTTATTTGTTTAATTCCCTTCGGAGTTGGGAATATCATAAGTTGATGATATGTTAACGGCACAAAATTCATCTCGTGCAGGCACGGTCTTCCAAGAATAATATTGTAGCCTATATCGTCGTCTACTACTTCAAAAAGGGTCGTCTTTATTATCCCTTCGGTTGTACGGCATTCATGGGCAGCAAAATTTCCCATCGAGTTGTCATGCTTGCTATATTGAACCCTGCAAGGAGCTTTGTGGTCGGAATGATGCTTCCGGTCAGCTTGACTTGTTCCAGCATTCTCCATTGGATAATATTGTTGAACTCCCTAGGTCCACCAAAACACGTTTAATTTTAAAATCTAAAACATTAAGAGAAATTACCCGGGCATCGTTGTGCGCTAGTAAGAGTCCATCTTCGTCCTCCTCTATGAAGGTGTTGAAATCTTTTGTGACTTCCCGGAATCTCTTTCTATGGGTCATCGATACCTTTGTCTTTTTCCCAGCTATGCTATATAGATGGGCTACCCTGTGAAATAAAACATCATATGTAAGTAAGTAGCATCTAGAATAGAATCCAGAGCAGCTAAGAAAAAATATCGAGTTGCCGAAAAGGTTACACCATTAATCTTGCCCCCCCCCCCCCCCCCCCCCCCCAAACAAAAATCATGTTGATCATTAGACGAGGGGGGGTCTTCTCCTTCTTTTGAGTTGAGGGTTCCACGTTATCCCGGTTGCGGACGTAGTTATTCTTATCGTGGTCGCTTAAGAATCACGGAGATGGCTATTTTTTAGCAATGTCGCTTCCTCCTCACGCAGATGACAACAGTCCCCTATCCGATGGTCATTAGTCCCATGATACTCGGACCATAGATTGGGATCCCTTTGACTGGGTTCGGATCTTATAGGCCTCGGGAATCGTGCTTCCTTAATGTTTTTCATTGCTAAAACCAGTTCCACTATGCTGACATTGAAATTATATACGGATTTCCTGGGGTAGGTGGAGTCCCAGGAGCTCGATACCTCTTTGTCTTGCAACGATATGTTATTCAGTTCGCGATCCGCTCTTCTATAGGTAGCGAACCTATCTGCCGACCGGAAACCTCTATCATGTCATTCGGCCCTTGCGTAGGGATAAAACGGACCTCTAGAAGTCCATCGGTCTGCGTCGAATCATCCTTAAACTTTTCCTTATCCTTCTTTTGGCCGCAACCCTTAAATGATGCTGGGAAACCAGGATGTTCATCTTCTATTCTTATCTTCGATTCATAGCAGTTATGGACGTCTACCCACGTTGTTGCCTGAAACTCAAGCAGACTTTCTTTCAGTTTTCAGGAAGCGTCAGAACTCCTCGGATTCAGCCCTTTAGTAAATGCCTCGGGTGCCCATTCGTTCGGCACGACCGGTAACAACATCTTTTCCTTCTGAAATCTGGTCACGAACTCCCGCAACAATTTAGACTCTCCTTGCGCAATTCTGAATATGTAGCCCTTTCAGACTTGTACCTTCTTGGCCGCGGCATGGGCTTTGATAAAAGAATCCACGAGCATCTCGAAGGAATCTATTGAGTGCTCGGGTAAAATTGAATACCATGTCAGAGCCCCTTTCGTGAGGGTCTCCCCGAACTTCTTCAACAAGATCGATTCAATCTTGTGTGAGGCTAAGTCGTTTCCTTTCACCGTCATTGTATAGGTAGTGATGTGCTGCTGAGAATCCAAAGTCCCATCATATATTGGCACGTCTGGCATTTTGAATCGCTTCGGGATCAACTCTGGTTCTGCACTTTGTTTTAACGGCAACTGGATGTATTTCTTTGCGTCTGGTCATTTCAACACTGGAATCCTTCCCATTAGCACTTTAGCTCGAAACATTCATGTCGTGATAGAGTTCTTATTGATTATTTTTACTGATATGCCCAAGGACTTTATTAATCATGACAAATTATTTGAACTTTTGGCACGTGTTGGAGAACTTACGAGAGAGATATCAATTCTTGTTCACAACTTAGAAGAGAACTCAAAGAAGTAAGAGAATACCAATAAAATAAACTGTGCAACTCTACCGGAAAACATTGAGCTCTTGAAGGGCGACCTCAAACATATTTACTTGAAAGTCCTGAACTCATCTCACCTACACTTCCCCATGAGTGACGGACCACTATTCATGAATTTTCTACTCATAAACTTGAATGATTTTCTCAATTCCAATGCTTATTCAGTTGCTTTGATAAAGAAAGAAATTAGGCTAGTGAAAGAGGACCTAGAATTCATAAGATCTTTCTTCTGATTGTCGAGCAAGAACTAAATAAAGATGTCCAGAGACGTGTTTTAAATGTGGCATATGAGGTGGAACATGTCATTAATTCAATTCTTTTCAGAGATCATGGTCTATTGCAGCTTATCTTCTTACTTCCGGATACCATAAACAAAATCAAGCTTATCAAAGAACAGATACCATAGAAGATTCCGAAGAATAGGGGTCTCGATCTTGTAAATCTTTCCAATAAGCCAAAAGGCCAGTCTTTAACAGTCGGCCAATCAATTGTAGATTTTAAGGAGAAGACAAAAAGCATAATTAGGAAGCTCACCTTTGGATCAACAGAGCTAGTTGTCATTTCCATTATCGGAATGCCAGGTCTAGGAAAAACTACTTTAGATTACAGGGTATAAAATGATGAGTCTGCTCTTAGGCATTTTGATGTTCGTGCTTGGTGCACAGTTGATCAAGAAAAAATGAGAAGAAGTTTTTGTAGAACATTTTCAATCAAGTTATCGGCTTGAGTGCAAAAAACAGTGATGAAAACATTGATGCTAACATCGCTGATAAGCTACGGAAACAACTATTTGGAAAGAAGTACCTTATTATTCTAGATGATTTGTGGGATATTGGAACATGGGATGAGTTAGCAATACATTTTCCTGTAGTTAAGAGAGGAAGTAGGCTTCCTTTGGTGGCAAATTTAATCGCTGGAGTCATTGCAAGGAAGGAAAAGAAAAAGACTTTGTGGCTTAAAGTCCTCAATAATTTGAATTCCTTCATTTTTGAGAATGATGTGGAAGTCATGAAGGTTATACATTTAAGTTATGACCGTTTACCAGATCACTTAAAGCCCTGCTTCCTTTACCTTGGAAGTTATCCGAAGGACGAACAAATTGAAGTTAGTGAATTGAAGAGTTCATGGCTCGTTGAAAGACTAGTGGAACAAATAGAGATGAAGAGAGTGGAAGACGTAATGGAGGTTTATTTGGATAATTTAATTTCCAGCAGCTTGGTAAAGCTGGCAGTGAGATGGGTAAGCGCCAAACTTTCCAAATTCATGATCTTGTGCATGATTTTTATTTGATAAAAGCGAGAAATGAAGTGTTCTTTGACCGGACAAGTTCAAGCGATTATCCATTGTCTGCTTTAGATTTGGTGTCACGTCAAATGACCATTCACCATGATGAACATCTTCCTCACTCGTACAAAAATTCTGTCATGCTCGATCCAGAAAAGAATCTCAAATATTTGAAACTGCAATCTTGGTATCTATCTATATGGCAGCTTGGAGAGGAATCTTTTCCTGTGCTTGAGAAATTAATTATGTGGGACTGTCCTAAGCTTAAGGATATCATGTCTACTCTCGAGGATATTACTTCTTTAAAATATATCCTACTGATCAGATGCCCTCATCTTGAAGATTCTTCCCTAGAGATTAAGCAATATATTGAAGATATGATGGGGGAAGGGTCGGACTACAGAGTGTCTATTATACGCAACTTTACCTTGCATTTTTGTAAGACATTATTTCTACGGTTCAAACTCGTGACCTCCTGATCATATTATTGCAAAAGAAGAAACATATATTAGGTTACTAACTCTATCTCCTATCATGGAATAATCATTCAGTTGCATGAGTTATTTGCAACTATTTCTCTTATAGCTCTTATGATAGAGTGTAACGATCCGGTCTGTCGTTACGTAGAATTTGCATTATGATTACTGTTATTGCCTTGTCATAGCTTGATTTAACTGTTATTGATGTGTTAGAGTTGGTAGGCTTGAAATCAGAATGGTTGTAGTGAGAGTTTAGTCAGTTAGTCTTTAAAAGTAGCCTTAAAGTTGGAAAAGTCAACTGAGAGTTGACTTATGGGTAAAAGACCTCGGAATTCGGATTTTATGGCTCGAATAGCTTTGTTAGGTGATTTGAAACTTAGGAGTGTGTCCAGAATATTTGTGTCATGTCCGGTGTAGAATTAGGCTTGAATTGGCGAAAGTTAGTTTTTGGTGATTTCCGGTCGGCAGTGGAAAATAGGCTATCTAGATCGGAATGGAATTCTAACAGTTGGAACAGGTTCGTAATGTCATTTTGGATATGTCTGCAAAATTTTAGGTCAATCGGAGTTGTTTTGGATAGTTTGAGCATCGTTGGTGGATTTTAGAAATATCAAAGTTCTTAGGTTTGAATCCGACGTGATTTTGGTGTTTAGATGTTATTTTAGTGTTTTGAGAGTGCAACTAAGTTTGAATGATCATATGTGATATTTTGGTATAGTTGGTTGGGGTCCCGAGGGGCTCGGGATTGATTTCGGGTGGTTAACGGACTCATTTGGACTTAGAGAAATAGTTGTTTTGCTTGTGTGTTGCAGGTGTGTATTTCCTCTATGCGATCGCAGGGTATTATATGCGATCACACAGGGTAGTTGGTGAGCTCAGGAAATTTGTTATGTGCGATCGCAGGTGAGCAGGTGCAATCGCAGAGTAGAGGGGGAGAAGACAGTGCGGTCGCAGGGGCTTGTGTGCGATCGCACAAGGGAGTTGGGCGCGTGGGGTTGGCTGGAAATAATGCACTGTGCGATCGCAATAGGAGGCCTATGATCGCGGAGAAGGGTAAAGTTGTACTGTGCGATCGCGTGTGTTTGACCGCGATCGCGGAGGGTATTTACCTGGGCAGTATAAAAATAAACCTTCCGCGACCCTAACATATTTTTACACCATTTTTGTACAGAAGGAGAGCTTTTGAGGCGATTCTTGAAGAGGGAATCAGTGTTCTTCATAGAGGTAAGTATTTTGGTCATTAAAACTCGATTATAGGTGATTAAGGAGCATAATCTCAGTGTTTAATTCATGAAAATCAGTAGAAAAAGATGGGTTTAGGGCTTGAGATTATGAGACCTTTAGGGGTCGATTTGAGGGGTCAAACGAACTCCGATTTTAGCGTTCTTTATATGTACGGACTCGTGAGATGATGAAGAACATTTATGTATAAAAATTTATGAGTTCCGAGACGCGGGCCCGGGGGTCGGATTTTGACCGATTTCGGGTTTTGTGCTTAAAATCGATATTTTTCAATTGGAATTCATTCCTTAAGCATAATTTGATGATAAAAATATGAACTTGGTATATTTGGAGCATTTGGAGGTTGATACGAGAGGCAAGTGTACTGCGGAATAGTTTCCGGACTAGTTTGAGGTAAGTAATGTCTTTAAATCCTGTCCTGAGGGTATGAAACCCCGGACTCTGCATCCTTCACGGGTTTTGGAATGCAAAAGTTGGAACTTTGGAAATATATTCCCTATTTAGGCAACTATTGAGTTGCGAAATTGATTTTTAAGCATATGCTAAATAGTATTGATATATATTTTGATATGATTTGGGTTGTAAGCCATGTTTGAGGCCTAGTGCCGATCTGTTTACCCCTTGGGGTCTGTTTTTACTATTTTCCTCAATGATATGTTATGATTTTCACTCAGCCTTTTCTTGATAATTGTTTTGACACTCAAAGTATTTTGATACTATTTATTAAAAATGAAACACTATTTTTGGGTCGAGAACCCGGTATATTTATGGCATGAAGGGCAATTTGAGAGTGTCTGACTGAGTGAGGCTGCGGGCCTATATTGTGAGGATGTTATGATATGAGTGAGGCTGCGGGCCTATATTGTGAATGATTTATGCCATGATGTGGCTTGTTATAGCGCTTGGGCTGTAGGAGCCCCTCCGGAGTCTGTACACACCCCCAGTGAGCGCATGTACCTAACGAGTGATATTGCCCGCGGGGCTGATACTAAGTGATTGTGAGGTTGTCTGATGGGCTGATACCGAAAGAAGTTGTCACGAGAAATTATTTTGGCCCGAGGGGCAGATTTATGATGGTTTTACTGAGTTTTCGAATTATGATTTACTTTAATTTCCAAACTGATTTTACTAAGAGTTTTACTAAGATATATGTTGAAATTATACTTGTTTCAAAGGATTTCTGGAAATTGGTTTTCGAACTTGTGTACTTAATGAATACTTTATGGTGACTTGGTGTTTTACTGGTTTTTGTGAATTGGTGTATCTGTGCTGTGTGTTTCTTATTTCTCAGATTGCAATTTATTTTCATTACTATTGAGTTAGAGTACTCATCACTACTCCCTGTGCCTCTGTGCACAGATCCAGGTACCGATTTAGAGTTGTAACTGTCTTGTTCGTTAGCAGCAGCTTTACGGGATTTCGAGGTAGCTGTCCAGCGTCCACAGCTTCTCCATTTCCCTTCCTTATTTAGTTTTAGCATTTCATTCCTAGACTTATTTAAGACAATTAGCAGAGTTAGTTTTATTTCGTAGATGCTCGTGACCATGTTGAGTCCAGTCTTGGGAGGTTTTGTTTAGATTTGTTTAGACTATTATTGGGGCGCTAAGACTTAAACAATTTATTTTATGCTTGTTTGCTGTTTTTTATTGAATTGCGAATTATTATAATAGAATAAATGCATAGTAATGTGATGGTTGGCTAGCCTAGTTCCACAATATGCGTCATCACAGTCTGTTAGAATTTGGGGTCGTGACATAGAGTTTGATGCCCCTTCATTTTTGTCTTTCTTCAGCCCATCAACTACTGCTTGACATACAATTTGTGACTTACAGAGTCAATTCAAGCTCAAACCAAATATTGATTATTTATGTACCATATTCTTCTAGTATTTCAAACAATAGATCAGTCATATTCAAATAAAGTTGATCACCTTCCCTGGTTACAAATATTTCTCCCTAATGCAAACAAATATAAAACTAATACTACTCCTTATCCATACAAGATAGTTTTGGATTGTCCCAATATGTCCACTTTACTACTTGAACTATTTCCCCTGGCTTTTTATTATTTTTGATACTATCAAATCTACAATTATGGAATATTGAACTGACAAAGAAGTAACTTTGCCAACTTTGCTTCTAACACAGGAAAGCAATCGGGGAACTGAAGCCATACAAATTAAATGACTTCTGCACCATCCATGCACCTAGAGGCGGATCTACTTAGTCACGTATAGATTCACATGAATCCGGTAGCATTTGTCTAGATCTTATATATGTATTAAGATATTTATTAAAGAAAAAAGGTTACGCGATACATAAAGTATTCTGCATTGACGTAGGGTTCGAAAAAAGACTGCACCCTAATGCAAGCTTCAGTGGCTGATTCCACTGCTCGAACCCGTGACCTATAGGGAGACAACTTTGTCATTGCTCCAAGGCTCGCCTTTGTATTAAGAAATTCACTAAATATTTTTAAATACTTAAATTGCGAACTCAATTATTATTGTATATTAACTTGAGGTAACTGTAGGAACCCATAAACTTCAATTCCTGGATCCGCCTAGCGTTCATAATATTTTCTTTTTTTTTTGCTTGATGACTCTATTCGGCTATGTCCACCATGTTACTACTACTTTCTCTTTTTAATTTATGTGACATAATTTAAATTTTAAAATGAATACAGTAATAATTTTAAATATGATATAATATTTTGTGTTTAAAAAACTTTTGAAACGTATAGCCTTAAATATGTAATAGCATTTGTGTGACTAAAGAAGATTTTTATTAAGCGTAAAATAAAATCGGTAAAGTTAATTATTTATAGATATAAAAATATCTTCTTTTTTCTACGGAATAAAATATAATATCAGAAAAACAGAAAATGAATGGAGTACTTTTTATTAGCTCATATTTGAAGCAATTTTGATTTAACTTGATTGTCTTGTTCGGGACTCATTTGTTGTTTGTTTTGTTTAAAAAAAACAAGTGAAAAGTTCTCCAAAATTTGTAATTTAAAAAAAAAAAAGTTTGTCACTTCAAAGGTGCTTTTTAATTTTTCAAAAACTGAAAAAAAAAAAAAAGAACTTTTCTCTAATGATATTTGGTTGAAATTACAAAAGACAATTAGAAAACAGAGGGAGAATCAATATAAGTACACTAGTAAAATGAAAATATACGAAGATACTCGTGAAAATTTGTATTATTCTAGTAAAATGAAAAGACATTTATTGACCCCTCCCCCACCCCTCCCTCCCCCCACCCCAAAAAAAAATTAGACATATATTATACTTCTTTATTTGTGAACGATAACTTATCCATATACTCCCTCCATCTCAAATTATCTGTTATATTTTTCTTTTACAAGCCCCCTTAAGAAAATATTAAATAGGAGAGGTGTTTCACTGTTTTACCCCTATTTATGTCTTAAGATATAATCTCTTTTCATTTAGACTTATAATTGAAATATTTGTAGACTCCAAGAACAATTAATATTAAGGATAGAATAGGAAAAGAGTAATTAATTTGATCTTGGACCTCTAAAATGATAATTTGAGATAATTATTTTTAAAAATCACGATTGATAATTAAGACTGAAGGAGTATAATATTATGCCATAGTGATTACTTTAATTAGGTCATAATTAGTCTCTAGAAACATGTGCATGCATTAGTGTGGCATAGGTTAATAACGAGAAAAATGCAATTGTATCCAACTAGGTGAGTGAATAGTGATGTGATGTGCTAGGATAAATTATCTATCCGGTGATTATATCATTTCAAATAATTTAATCTTGGCAGTAAAAATAAAATGAGAACACATATAGGGTGTGTTTGGTACGAAGAAAAATATTTTTCGGAAAATGTTTTTTAATTTTCTCATGTTTGGTTGGCTTAAATGTTTTGGAAAATATTTTTCTTATCAACTCATTTTCCTTCAATTGGAGAAAAATATTTTCCCTATCAAGAGGAGGGAAAACATTTTCCAAAACTCCTCTCAACCTTCCTCACCCTGTTTCTTACCCTCACCAACCCACACCCACCCACCCCGCAAAAAAAAAATATTTTTATGGTTTTT
>ML286560.1:0-21878 GCA_005239495.1 Nicotiana undulata
ACCCGAAAGGGGTCATCTTATGTAAATCTAATTGTGACTATGCTGCGAGGCCCGAAAGCCTCCGTTAATCTCACCTCGATGTGCGTGTACAACCCGAGCGCGTAGCCGAGAAGCCTTTATGTGAACACTTGATTAAGAGTTGAATTTATGATAATTATTTGAATAAAGTTGACTTTGGTCAACATTTTTGGTAAACGGTCCCGAAAGATCCGTAGGAAAATATGGGACTTGGGCGTATGCCTGGAATCGAATTCCAAGGACCCAAGTCCGAGAAATGAATTTTTAAAGAAAATTATTTTATGAAAATATTAAAGGCTTATGAAAATGAACCTTGATGTGAAACCTGTGCTGCCGGGCCCGTATTATTGTTTCACAAACTGAACTGGTTCAATATATGTTATTTGAATTATCTATGAAATTTGGTAAGAAACATACTTGATTTGACCGGTTTCAATTCAAATGGGAAAATTAGAGTAATGAAGTTTTGAGGATTTTCATGGAATTTGAAATTTGACTTGAAATGTGATTTTATGTTACCGAGTTCTGAATGAAATTCCAAGACTGGGAACAGATCCGTTATGTCATTTATGACTTGTCTACAAAATTTGAAGTCATTCCGAGTAGTATAGGCCGGTTCGGCGCATTGAAATGAATTCTAGAACTCTAAGTTCAAAATGTTGATTCAATGTGGTTTTGGGGTCAAATTAAGAGTTTCGTTGTTGTTTTTCTCGATCCGGAAGTTCGAGCGAGTCCGTATCATGCATAAAGACTTGCCAGTGCTTTTGGACGGGGTCCCGAGGGGCTCGAGTGAGTTTTGGACCCCCAGGAGCTAAGTTTGAAAAACAAGAATTTTTTGTATCTGGTTTCCTTCTTCGCGTTCGCGGGAGGGTGGCCGCCTTTCGCGAAGAAGGAATTGAGCAGGGGATACGGATGCTCTACGCGTTCGCCTTCCCCAGCCCGCGTTCGCGATGGCTTGGGCCCCCTGGCCTTCGCGTTCGCACCCCTCCAGCCGCGTTCGCGAAAGTCTAGCCCAGCTAGCCTCCGCGTTTGCGGGCCCTCTGTCGCATTCGCATAGGGTCCAGCCAATTGGGTCGGCCCAGCTACCATTTGTCTTTGCGTTCACACCCGTCCAACCACGTTCGCGAAGGTCTAGCCCAGCTAGCCTCCGCGTTCGCGGGCTCTCTCTCGCGTTCGCATAGAAGGGCCTTCTGAGGCCTGGGCCATTGGCCTTCGCGGACGCGATGCCCCTGTCGCGTTCGCGATGAAGGGACATCTGGGCAGGGTATTTTATATACGGGATTTAAGTTATTCTCTCTATTTCCATCTTCTTCCTTGTGTTATTTGAGAGCTTCCAAGGGCCTTCAACCTAGTACTTGAGGTAAGTAAATTCCCTATTTAATACTAGTTTCAAACATTAATTCCTAGTTAAATTCCCTACTAAATTATCGAAAAATCATAGAATTAGGTAGTAATTTTAGGGTTCTTGGGGATTTTGTAATTTTCCATTTTAGGCCATGAATTCAATTAGAAATCACACATTAATGATCCTTAGGCTATCGGTGAGTGATCCCTTTGAGAATTTTCGAAATTTGATCATGCGGGACCGGGGTTGGAATTTGGGAATTCTTCAAGAATAGCGATTTTAGTAAATAATTAGGGTAATTTCCCGCATTGTGCATGCATTGATGTTATTGTATACCTTTTGGCTAGTTGCGAGTCCTCGGGTTTAGAGTTCAGAGTTTCAGGTGCAATTGTGGTTCGAGGGGTAGATTCGACATGAGGTGAGTCTATTTTCTAACCTTGTAAGAGGGAATTGTCCCCATAGGTGATGTATATGCTATGTGTAAATTATTTGGGGGCTACGTACGCGCCAAGTGACAAGAGTCCGTACGTAGCGGCTATTATTGTTATGTCCAGGTAGTTAGGCCCACATCATGCCTTGTATGCTTTCTCGTAATGCCTTATATGCTTCTTCTCGTAATGCCTGATATGTTTTCCTCGTAATGCTTTATATGATTTATTATGACGCCATATGTACTATGGGATATGTTTTGCATAGTATTGTTCCTCTAAGTCTTTATGGAAAAATTGTTGAATGGAAAGGAATTTGTTATGGAAAAGAAGTACTTGAAATGAATATGGGATCGGGTCCTACGCCACGTCAGTGTTGAAAAGAAATTGAAATGAATATGGGATCGGGCCGTACACCACGACAGTGTTGATAAGAAATTGAAATTAATATGGGATCGGGTCGTACGCCACGGCAGTGTTCAAAAGAAATTGAAATGAATATGGGATCGGGCCGTACGCCACAACGAGTGTAGAAGGTACCTTATGGGAGCGGGCCGTACGCCACGACGGATCTAAGAATTTGTGATTATTGTTTTCGTTCGGTGGTCTTACCCTTGAAATTGCTTTATTGTTTAGTTCAGTAGTTGTTTGGATTTCTGCTCTTGATATGTACTTGTTGCTTATTTCCTGACATGCCTACTGTATTTCATTATATTCTATCATATGTTATTACTGTTAGACCTTAGTGAGTATCGAGTCGACCTCTCGTCACTACTTCTTCGAGTTTAGGCGAGATACTCACTGGGTACATATTTATTTAATATGTACTCACGCTGCACTTTCTCTTCTTTTCCATACTTGACTGTACAGGTCCGGAGGCTGGTGCGTCTGATCATCAGAACGGTGCTAGATAATGATAGCGTGGTCATACTTCACGGTGAGCTGCTTTCCCGGCGACTTCCTAGCAGCACCCCGGAGTTCTTTTGTTATATTCTCTGTCCATGTCATTCAGACAGAGACTCTATAAATATTGTAGTCATTGTATGTTCTTTAGTTGCCCGTGACACTCGTGACACTAGTTCCTGGCACACACGTAGTGAATATTTTGGGTTGTTGGCTGTACATATGTTATGCGACTTGCCTACTGGTTGATTTTCCGCACTTGTAGTTTTTATTTCACATCACCCGCCATTATTATGTTTATATATGTTTAAAATTGGTTAAAAGATGAATTTTGCGTAACTGGGAATGATAACACTTAGTGTACTTTGTGTTGGCTTGCCAAACTCCGTCGTCGGGCGCCGTCACGACCTGGATTTGGAATCTGGGTCGTGACAGTCGTGGTGAGATTCAGAGAGGCCTTTTCACCGCGGTCGCACCGCGGTTTGCCGCGGGCGTGGTGAGGTTCAGAGAGGCCTTTTCACCGCGGTCGCGGTGAGATTCAGAGAGGACTTTTCACCACGGTTTGCTGCGGTCGTGGTGAGATTCAGAGAGGCCTTTTCACCGCGGTCGCGCTGCGGTGACGGTCTTCAAATAATTTTAGCTTGTTTTGGAAGTGTTATTTGTTTTAACCTCTTTTTCATCTTACCACAATTGTGTTATGCCCCAGGCTTTTGCTGAACACACCTCCACCATTGTCCTACACACTTAAAAACTTTTCATATTTAACTACAACAATTTCTACATGTTAAAAAGAGAAAATACTACTAGCATGGGTTGCCTCCCACGAAGCTCCTGATTTAACATCGCGGCACGATAAGTACAACAATCAATGGGTTGCCTCCCATGAAGCGCCTGATTTAACGTCGCGGCACGACGCAAAGTCTGGCCCCACTAATCAGCGAGCACGACATTTGTCTTCTCACGATTCATGGTACCACCCCAATAGTGCTTGACTCTATGTCCATTCACCAATTTTTTTCTTTCACCATGTATAGCTCGCAGCTCAAGCGCACCATATGGAGTGACTCTTACCACCTCAAATGGGCCTGACCATCTCGATTTCAGCTTTCCAAGAAACAATCTCAGCCTAGAATTAAATAATAATACCTGTTGGCCTGTCTCGAATTGACGTGGCTTAATATACTTGTCATGCCATCTCTTGGTCTTTTCTTTGTAAAGTTTGGCTTTTTCATACGAGTGCAGCCTGAACTCATCTAATTCATCCAACTGCAGCAATCTTTTCTCACCCGCGGCTTCAATGTTCATGTTTAGCTTTTTGATGGCCCAATATGCTTTATGTTAGAGCTCAACAGGCAGGTGACACGCCTTCCCATAGACCAGCTTGTACGGTGACGCCCCAATAGGCGTTTTGTTAGATGATCTATATGCCCATAAGGCATCATCTAACTTTGTAGCCCAATCTTTCCTGTTTACACTAACCGTTTCCTCTAATATTTGCTTTATCTCTCTGTTGGATACCTCTGCTTGTCCACTTGTTTGAGGGTGATATGCTGTCGCAACTCGATGTCGTACTCCATATTTCGATAGCAGGTTA
The DNA here is from genome assembly GCA_005239495.1 of Nicotiana undulata. Taxonomy (NCBI): domain Eukaryota; kingdom Viridiplantae; phylum Streptophyta; class Magnoliopsida; order Solanales; family Solanaceae; genus Nicotiana; species Nicotiana undulata. The sequence goes on from ML286560.1 coordinate 4,289, forward strand.
TTCAACAACCGATTTCAAAAATGGGTTCCTTCATCACTAATAAAGGCACGTGGGGTCCCAAATCTCAAGAATATGTTCTTCTTTACAAACGCAGCTACAACCATGTCATCATTTTGGCAATGCAATTGCCTCCACCCATTTTGACACGTAGTCAACTTCCAGTAGAATGTATTTGTTTCCTCTGGATGATGGGAATGGACCTATAAAATCTATTCCTCACAAATAAAAAATCTCTACCTCCAGGATATTATTCAAGGGCATCTCGTGCTTCCTCGTGATCGTTCCTGTTCTCTGGCACTGGTCACACTTTTTAAAAAATGCGTGGGCGTCCTTGAATAGAGTTGGCCAAAAGAACCCATATTGTAGCACTTACGCCGCTGTTCTATCGCCACCATGATGGCCCCCATAAGGTGATGCATGACAATCATACATCACAAGTTCCACCTCTTTATCAGGAATACATCTCCTCATTAACTGATCACCACATTCTTTGTACAAATTTGGCTCATCCCAGTAGTAAAACTTCACATCACGTAAGCACCTCTTACCTGCCTCAGATTCAATTTCCGGAGGAAGTACCCCAATCACCAGATGATTCACAAAGTCAGCATACAATGGAGGAGGGTCTTGGGTTATAGCAAAAAGTTGCTCATCAGGAAACACTTCTTTAATTTCTCCACCCCCTTCCACATGGTCATTATTTTCCAGCCTTGACATATGGTCAGCTACTTGGTTTTCAGTGCCTTATCGGTCTCGTATCTCCACATCAAATTCCTGCAACAATAAAACCCAGCGCATCAATCTAGCTTTAGATTCCTTCTTTGTAAATAGATACCTGATTGTTGCATGATCTGTGTGGACTATGACTTTTGTTCCTACCAAGTATGCCCGAAATTTTTCAAAGGCCCAAACCACAGCTAGTAGCTCCTTTTCGGTGGTGGTGTAATTCTGATGTGCATCATCAAGGGTCTTACTCACATAGTAAATGGAATAAAATACCTTGTCTTTCCCCTGGCCGAGCACTGCCCCAACTGCATGGTCACTTGCATCAAACATAAGTTCAAATGTAGTGAAATATTATAGTCATTGTATGTTCAGTAGTTGCCCGTGACACTCGTGACACTAGTTTCTGGCACACACGTAGTGAATATTTTGGGTTGTTGGCTATACATATGTTATATGACTTGCCTATTGGTTGATTTTCCGCACTTGTAGTTTTTATTTCACATCACCCGCCATTATTATGTTTATATCTGTTTAAAATTGGTTAAAAGATGAAATTTGCGTAACTGGGAATGGTAACACTTAGTGTAATTTGTGTTGGCTTGCCTAACCCTGTCGTTGGGCACCGTCACGACCTTGATTTGGATTGTGGGTCGTGACAACGTGGTATCAGAGCCCTAGGTTCACGTAAGTCTCACGGGTCACGGGCAGGCCTAGTAGAGTCTTGCGGATCGGTACAGAGACGTCTGTACTTATCTTCAGGAGGCTAAGAGGTATTAGGAACCTTCCCTTTATTCATATCCTGTCGTTCCATCTATGATGTACTCAAACTTATTCTTTTATTCTCTCACAGATGGTGAAGACGCGTGCATCCGATGTTTCTGGCCAGGGAAATGCCGCAGCCCCCGCCGCCCGAGGTCGGAGTAGAGGCAGGGGTAAAGCACCTTCTCGAGGCAGGGGACGAGGGCATCCCAAAGCTACACTAGTGGCACCACCAGAGGACCCTATTATGGAGGAGCAGGATGAGGTGCCTCCAGTAGCACCTGCTCCAGTGGATTTCATGCGGGGCCAGGCTTCCAGGAGGTCATAGGACGTATGTTGAGATTCATGGACACTATGTCTTAGGCTAGTTTATTTCCAGCCGACCCTGCTACTTCTCAGGCGGGAGGGGGAGTCCAGACCCCTACCGCTTAAGCCACAGGTCAGGCAGTAGCAACACGTCATACCCCGGGCACACCGCCCGTTGGAGGGGTTCAGCCTGTAGTTGCAGCCCTAGAGCCCAGGCCAGTTGCATGGGGTGACCAGCAGAAGATGTTGGATAGATGGACCCGACTTCGCCCTCCAGTCTTCGGGGGTGAGCGAGGAGAGGATGCTCAGGATTTTATTGATAGGTGCAGGGGCAGACTGCACAACATGAGGATTTTGGAGTCCCATGGAGTGGATTTCACCACCTTTCAGTTAGAGGGCAGAGCTCGCAGGTGGTGGCAGTCATATATTCTCAGCAGGCCAGCAGATTCTCCTCCTGTCACTTGGGANGCACAACATGAGGATTTTGGAGTCCCATGGAGTGGATTTCACCACCTTTCAGTTAGAGGGCAGAGCTCGCAGGTGGTGGCAGTCATATATTCTCAGCAGGCCAGAAGATTCTCCTCCTGTCACTTGGGATCAGTTCGTTCAGCTATTTCTAGACATATACATTCCACCTTCTGAGAGGGAGGAGCTACGGGGTTAGTTTGAGCGACTAGAGCAGGGGCAGATGTCGGTGACCGATTATGAGGCTAGATTTTCTGAGTTATCTCACATTGCCCTTATGATATTGCCTACTGAGGCCGAGAGGGTGTGGAAGTCTTTCATCTAGATATTAGGGCCTCTATGGCCAGAGAGGTAGAGATGGGTACCCCATACCAGCTTATAGTCGATATAGCTCGGCGGATTGAGGGTTACCGCATAAGGAGTAGGGAGCAGGGTCAGCAAGACAAGAGGGCCAGGTTCACAGGTGAATTTAGGGGTGCTCCTGCTAGGGGCAGAGGTCAGTTCGGAGGCGGCCAGCTCAGTAGGCCTTCATATTCAGCATCTCCACTACCTCCCAGAGGTATTTCAGCGAGGCCTCAGTTTAGTGCCATGCCAGAGCGCTCTTACTATCCACCAGCCATCCAGGGTGAGCCCAGCAGTTATTCCAGACATCAGAGATCCTCTAGTTCCTATTCCAGTGCCTTACCAGAGGGTTCACGCCGCACTCCGGCTATTCAGGGTTCTTTCTCTTTTGGGCAGCGGGCTGTAGCACCGAAAGGTTGTTTCGAGTGTGGGGAACCAGGTCATACGTGGAGGTATTGTCCCAGGTATCGGGGCAAGGCAGTGCAGCAGAGTTATCAGCCTAGGAGTTCAGCACCAGCAGTCCGGCCACCTCGAGGTGGAGAACAAGTCGGCAGGGGTCGTCCTAGAGGGGGAGGCCAGTCAGGAGGAGGTCAGTTAGTTCCTGTTCACTCTGGGGGAGCTCATTCTTCAGGAGCCTCATCCAGATTTTATGCCATTTCGGCCAGATCAGATGCAGTGGCCTCAGATGCCGTAATCACAGGTATTATCTCAGTATGTGGTAGGGAGGCTTCGATACTATTTGATCCAGGGTCCACATATTCACATGTTTCCGTACTATTTTCTCATTTTCTGGATATCCCTCATGAGTCCTTGGGTTCTCCTATATTTGTGTCCACTCATGTGGGCAATTCTATGGTGGTAGACCGAGTCTACCGGTCTTGTGTGGTCACTTTCTGCGGTTTCGATACCAGAGCAGATCTTTTATTGCTGGATATGATTGATTTTGAGGTTATCCTAGGCATGGATTGGCTATCTCCTTACCATGTTGTGTTAGATTTCCATGCCAAGATAGTAAATTTAGCCATGCCTGAGTCGCCTAGACTAGAGTGGAAAGGTTCTTCAGTTAGTGCCTCCAGCCGGGTCATTTCCTTCATAAAGGCTCGACATATGGTCGAGAAGGATTATTTGGCTTACCTTGCTTATGTGCGGGACACCACCGTCGAGTCTCCTACCATTGATTTAGTGCCCGTTGTTCGAGAGTTTCCGGATGTGTTTCCTTCAGATCTTCCAAGCATGCCTCCAGATCGAGATATTGACTTCTATATTGATTTGGCTCCAGATACTCAGCCTATTTCCATTCCCCCTTATCGTATGACTCCTAAGGAGCAGAAAGAGTTAAAGGAGAAACTTGAGGAGTTGTTGGCTAAGGGTTTCATCAGGCCGAGTGTGTCGACGTGGGGTGCTCTAGTCCTATTTGTGAAAAAGAAGGATGGGTCTATGCGAATGTGTATTGATTACCTCTAGCTGGATAAGGTTACCATCAATAATAAGTATCCTCTGTCGTGCATCGATGATTTGTTTGATCAGTTGCAGGGTGCTCGTGTGTTTTCTAAGATTGACCTGAGATCGGGTTATCACCAGTTGAAGATTCGGGCTTCTGATGTTCCGAAGACTGCATTTTGTACCAGATATGGCCATTATGAGTTCTTATTGATGTCCTTTGGTTTGACCAATGCCCCAACATCATTTATGGACTTGATGAATAGGGTATTCAGGCCATATATTGATTCCTTCGTCATCGTCTTCATTGATGACATCTTGATTTATTCGCAGAGCCTGAGTGAGCATGAGCGGCACTTGAGTGTTGTGCTCCAGATTTTGCGGGAACATACGCTGTATGCTAAGTTCCCCAAGTGCGAGTTCTGGTTAGATTTCGTGGCATTTTTAGGGCATATGGTATCCGGGGAAGGTATCAAGTTTGATCCTCAGAAGATTGAGGCGGTTCAGAGTTGGCCGCGTCCTACTTCAGCTTCAGACATCAGGAGTTTTCTGGGTTTAGCAGGCTATTACCGTCGATTCATGGAGGGATTCTCCTCTATTGCAGCCCCACTGACCAGATTGACTTAGAAGAATTCCCCTTTTTGGTTGTCCGACGAGTGTGAGGCGAGCTTTCAGAAGCTCAAGTCAGCTTTGACCTCAACACCAGTTCTGTCATTGCCTTCCGGTTCTGGGATGTATACTGTGTATTGCGACACTTCAAGCATCGGGTTGGGATGTGTGCTGATGCAGGATGGTAGGGTTATCTCTTATGCTTCACGACAGCTAAAGGTTCATGAAAAGAATTATCCTGTACACGACTTAGAGTTGGCGGCGATTGTTTATGCCTTGAAGATTTGGTGGCACTATTTGTATGGTGTGTCATGTGAGGTCTACACTGATCACTGCAGTTTGCAGCACTTATTCAAGCAGAGGGACCTTAATTTGTGGTAGCGGAGATGGCTTGGGTTGTTAAAAGATTATGATCTCACTATTTTGTATCACCCGGGCAAGGCGAATGTAGTGGCAGATGCTTTGAACAGGAGAGCAGCGAGTATGGGTAGCTTGTCCTACATTGCAGATGAGGAGAGACCTTTAGCCTTGGACATTCAGTCCTTGGTCAATCGCCTTTTGAGATTGGACCTTTCGGAGTCTCGTCGAGTTCTGGCTCATATGGTTGCTCAGTTTTCATTATTGGGAGAGATTAAGGCTCGGCAGTTTGATGATCCACGCCTTGTAGAGCTTCGGGATACAGTGGTCCAGGGCAAGGCCAAGGAGGATACTTTGGGAGAGCATGGTGTTTTGAGGCTCCAGGGTCGTTTATGTGTTCCAAATATTGATGGCCTGAGGAAGAGAATTCTAGAAGAGGCCCACAGTTCTCGGTATTATGCTCATCCGGGTGCGACGAAGATGTACCATGATTTAAAGCAACACTAATGGTGGAGGCGGATGAAGAAGGATATAGTGCAGTTTGTGGCTAGGTGTCTTAATTGTCAGCAGGTTAAGTACGAGCACTAGAGGCCAGGAGGCTTGTTTCAGCAAATGCCCATTCCTGAGTGGAAATGGGAGCGAATCACCATGAACTTTGTGGTTGGGTTGCCTCGAACTTTGCGGAAGGTTGACGCGGTTTGGGTCATTGTGGATAGATTGACCAAATCGGCGCATTGCATTCCTGTGGCTACTACTTATACGACAAAGAGGCTGGCTCAGATATACATTTGAGATATTTTACGATTGCATGGGGTGCCGATGTCTATTATATAAGATCGAGGTCCTCAGTTCACCTCGCACTTCTGGAGAGCATTGCACAGTGAGATCGGCACTCAGATAGATCTCAGCTCAGCATTTCACCCTCAGACTAAAGGTCAGTCGGAGCGTACAGTTCAGATTTTGGAGGATATGCTCAGGGCTTGTTTGATTGATTTTGGCGGTCAATGGGACCAGTTTTTGCCTTTGGCGGAGTTTGCATACAATAACAGTTATCAGTCCAGCATCGAGATGGCTCCATTCGAGGCTTTATATGGTCGGCGATGTCGTTCTCCTATCGGGTTGTTTGAGCCAGGCGAGGCCAAGTTATATGGCACATATTTGGTGAGAGATGCTTTGGATAGGGTGATGATTATTCAGGAGAGACTCTGCACAGCTCAGTCCAGACAGAAGCACTACACAGATCAGCGGGCACGTGATGTAGCATTCATGGAGGGAGATAAGGTTATGTTGAAGATTTCGCCGATGAAGGGCGTTATGAGGTTCGAGAAGAAGGGAAAGCTGAGCCCCAGGTTTATAGGCCCTTTCGAAGTGTTGAGGTGAGTCGAGGAGGTTGCTTATGAGCTTGCTTTACCTCCCGCCTTATCAGGAGTTCATCCGGTATTTCATGTATCCATGCTCCGGAGATATCATGCCGATTTCTCTCACGTAATTGATTTCAGCACTATTCAGTTAGATGAGAAGTTGGGCTTCGAGGAGGAGCCAGTTGCTATTATTGATAGGCAGGACTGCCAGTTGAGGTCTAAGAGAATTTTTGTTGTAAAGGTCCAGTGGAGGGGCCAACCAGTCGGTGAGGCGACTTGGGAGTCTTAGGAGGACATGCAGAGCAGGTACCCACAACTATTCGGCACTTCAGGTACGATTCTACGTCCGTTCGAGGACGAAAGTTTGTTTTAGAGGGGGAGATTGTGATGACCCGAAAGAGGTCATCTTATGTAAATCTAATTGTGACTGTGTTGCGAGGCCCGAAAGCCTCCGTTAATCTCACCTCGATGTGCATGCGCAGCCTGGGCACGTAGACGGGAAGCCTTTATGTGAAAACTTGATTAAGAGTTAAATTTATGATAATTATTTGAATAAAGTTGACTTTGGTCAATATTTTTGGTAAACGGACCGGGATCCATGATCCGACGATGCTGGAAGATCCGTAGGAAAATATGGGACTTGGGCGTATACCCGGAATCGAATTCCGAGGACCCAAGTCCGAGAAATGAATTTTAAAGAAAATTGTTTTATGAAAATATTAAAGGCTTATGAAAATGAACCTTGATGTGAAACCTGTGCTGCCGGGCCCGTATTATGGTTTCGTAGCCCGGAACAGGTTCAATATGTGTTATTTGAATTATCTATGAAATTTGGTAAGAAACGGACTTGATTTGACGGGTTGTGGATCAAATGGGAAAATTAGAGTAATGAAGTTTTGAGGATTTTCATGGAATTTGAAATTTGGCTTGAAATGTGATTTTATGTTACCGAGGTCCGAATGAAATTCCGAGATCGGGAACAGTTCCATTATGTCATTTATGACTTGTCTGCAAAATTTGAAGTCATTCCGAGTAGTATAGGCCGGTTCGGCGCATTGAAATGAATTCTAGAACTCTAAGTTCGAAGTGTTGATTCAATGTGGTTTTGGGGTCAAATTCTGAATTTCGTTGTTGTTTTTCTCGTTCTGGAAGTTTGAGCGAGTCCATATCATGAATACAGACTTGCTGGTGCTTTTGGACGGTTCTCGAGGGGCTCGGGTGAGTTTTGGACCCCCGGGAGCTAAGTTGGAAAAACCAGAATTTTCTGTATCTGGTTTACTTCTTCGCGTTCGCGGGAGGGTTGCCGCGTTCGCGAAGAAGGAATTGGGCAGGGGCTACAGATGCTCTACGCGTTCTCCTTCCCCAGCCGTTCGCGATGGTTTGGCCCCCCTGGCCTTCGCGTTCGCACCTCTCCATCCACGTTCGCGAAGGTCTAGCCCAGCTAGCCCTCGCGTTCGCGGGCCCTCCTCGCGTTCGCATAGGGTCCAGCCAATTGGGCCGGCCCAGCTACAATTTGTCTTCGCGTTTGCACCCGTCCAACCGCGTTCGTGATGGTCTAGCCTAGGTAGCCTCCGCGTTCGTGGGCTCTCTCTCGCGTTCGCATAGAAGGGCCTCCTGAGGCCTGGGCCATTGGCCTTCGCGAATGCGATGCCCCTGTCGCGTTCGCGATGAAGGGACATCTGGGCAGGGTAGTTTATATACGGGATTTAAGTTATTCTCTCCATTTCCATCTTCTTCCTTGTGTTATTTGAGAGCTTCCAAGAGGGCCTTCAACCGAGTACTTGAGGTAAGTAAATTCCCTATTTAACACTTGTTTCAAACATTAATTCCTAGTTAAATTCCCTACTAAATTATCTAAAAATCATAGAATTAGGTAGTAATTTTAGAGTTCTTGAGGATTTTGTAATTTTCCATTTTAGGCCATGAATTCAAGTAGAAATCACACATTAATGATCCTTAGGCTATGGGTGAGTGATCCCTTTGAGAATCTTCGTAATTTGATCATGCGGGATCGGGGTTGTAATTTGGGAATTCTTCAAGAATAGACATTTTAGTAAATAACTAGGGTAATTTCCCGCATTGTGCATACATTGATGTTATTGTATACCTTTTGGCTAGTTGCGAGTCCTCGGGTTTAGAGTTCGGAGTTTCGGGCGCAATTGTGGTCCGAGGGGAAGATTCGACATGAGGTGAGTCTCCTTTCTAACCTTGTAAGAGGGAATTGTCCCCATAGGTGATGTATATGCTATGTGTAAATTGTTTGGGGGCTACGTACGCGCCAAGTGACGAGAGTCCGTACTTAGCGGCTATTATTTGTTATGACCGGGTAGTTAGGCCCACATCATCTCTTGTATGCTTTCTCGTAATGCCTTATATGCTTCTTCTCATAATTCCTGATATGTTTTCCTCGTAATGCTTTATATGATTTATTGTGACGCCATATGTACTATGGGATTATGTTTTGCATAGTATTGTTCCTCCAAGGCTTTATGGAAAAATTGTTGAATGGAAAGGAATTTGTTATGGAAAGGAAGCACTTGAAATGAATATGGGATCGGGCCGTATGCCACGGCAGTGTTGAAAAGAAATTGAAATGAATATGGGATCGGGCCGTACGCCACGACAGTGTTGAAAATAAATTGAAATGAATATGGGATCGGGTGGTACGCCACAACAGTGTTAAGAAGAAATTGAAATGAATATGGGATCGGGTCGTACACCACGACAGTGTTGAAAAAAATTTGAAATGAACATGGGATCGAGCCGTACGCCACTGCTAGTGTAGAAGGTACCTTATGGGAGCGGGCCGTACGCCACGACGGATCTAAAAATTTGTGATTACTGTTTTTGTTCGGTGGTCTTACCCTTGAAAGTGCTTTATTGTTTAGTTCAGTAGTTGTTTGGATTTTTGCTCTTGATATGTACTTGTATCTTATTTCCTGACATGCCTACTGTATTTTATTATATTCTATCATATGTTATTGCTGTTAGACCTTAGTGAGTATTGAGTCGACCTCTCGTCACTACTTCTTCGAGTTTAGGCGGCATACTCACTGGGTACATATTTTTTTAATATGTACTAATGTTGCACTTTCTCTTCTTTTCTGTACTTGACTGTACATGTCAGAAGGCTGGTGTGTCTGATCATCAGACCGGTGCTAGATACTGATAGCGTGGTCATACTTCACGGTGAGCTGCTTTCCCAGAGACTTCCTAGCAGCTCCCTGGAGTTCTTTTGTTATATTCTCTGTCCATGTCATTCAGACAGAGACTCTGTAAATATTGTAGTCATTGTATGTTCAGTAGTTGCCCGTGACACTAGTTCCTGGCACACACGTAGTGAATATTTTAGGTTGTTGGCTTTACATATGTTATGCGACTTGCCTACTGGTTGATTTTCCGCACTTGTAGTTTTTATTTCACATCACCCGCCATTATTATGTTTATATCTGTTTAAAATTGGTTAAAAGATTTAATTAGCGTAACTGGGAATGATAACACTTAGTGTAATTTGTGTTGGCTTGCCTAACCCCATCGTTGGGCGCCGTCACGACCTGGATTTGGAATCTGGGTCGTGACAGCTGTGGTGAGATTCAGAGAGGCCTTTTCACCGCGGTCGCACCGCAATTTGCCGCGGGCGCGGTGAGGTTCAGAGAGGCCTTTTCACCGCGTTCGCGGTGAGATTCAGAGAGGCCTTTTCACCGCGGTCGCACCGCGATTTGCCGCGGGCGCGGTGAGGTTCAGAGAGGCCTTTTCACCGCGTTCGCGGTGAGATTCAGAGAGGCCTTTTCACCGCGGTTTGCTGCAGTCGTGGTGAGATTCAGAGAGGCCTTTTCACCGCGGTCGCTCCGCGGTGACGGTCTTCCGAGAATTTTAGCTTGTTTTCGAAGTGTTCTTTGTTTTAACCTCTTTTTCATCTTACCACAATTGTCTTATGCCCCAGGCTTTTGCTCAACACACCTCCACCATTGTCCTACACACTTAAAAACTTGTCATATTTAACTACAACAATTTCTACATGTTAAAAAGAGAAAATACTACTAGCATGGGTTGCCTCCCACGAAGCTCCTGATTTAACGTTGCGGCACGATAAGTACAACAATCAATGGGTTGCCTCCCATGAAGCGCCTGATTTAACGTCGCGACACGACGCAGAGTTTGGCCCCACTAATCAGCGATCACGACATTTGTCTTCTCACGATTCATGGTACCACCCCAATAGTGCTTGACTCTATGTCCATTCACCAATTTTTTTCTTTCACCATGTATAGCTCGCAGCCCAAGCGCACCATATGGAGTGACTCTTACCACCTCAAATGGGCCTGACCATCTCGATTTCAGCTTTCCAAGAAACAATCTCAGCCTAGAATTAAATAATAATACCTATTGGCCTGGCTCGAATTGACGTGGCTTAATATGCTTGTCTGGCCATCTCTTGGTCTTTTCTTTGTAAAGTTTGGCATTTTCATACGAGTGCAGCCTGAACTCATCTAATTCATCTAACTGCAGCAATCTTTTCTTACCCGTGACTTCAATGTTCATGTTTAGCTTTTTGATGGCCCAATATGCTTTATGTTCGAGCTCAACAGGCATGTGACACGCCTTCCCATAGACCATCTTGTACGGTGATGCCCCAATAGGCGTTTTGTAAGCTGATCTATATGCCCATAAGACATCATCTAACTTTGCAGCCCAATCTTTCCTGTTTACACTAACCGTTTCCTCTAATATTTGCTTTATCTCTCTGTTGGATACCTCTGCTTGTCCACTTGTTTGAGGTGGATATGGTGTCGCAACTCGATGTCGTACTCCATATTTCGATAGCAGGTTATTCAACAACCGATTTCAAAAATGGGTTCCTTCATCACTAATCAAGGCACGTGGGGTCCCAAATCTCGAGAATATGTTCTTCTTTACAAACGCAGCTACAACCATTGCATCATTTTGGCAATGCAATTGCCTCCACCCATTTTAACACGTAGTCAACTGCCAGTAGAATGTATTTGTTTCCTCTGGATGATGGGAATTGACCTATAAAATCTATTCCTCACAAATAAAAAATCTCTACCTCCAGGATATTATTTAAGGGCATCTCGTGCTTCCTCGTGATCGTTCCTGTTCTCTGGCACTGATCACACTTTTTAAAAAACGCGTGGGCGTCCTTGAATAGAGTTGGCCAAAAGAACCCAGATTGTAGCACTTACGCCGCTGTTCTATCGCCACCATGATGGCCCCCATAAGGTGATGCATGACAATCATACAGCACAAGTTCCACCTCTTTATCAGGAATACATCTCCTCATTAACTGATCACCACATTCTTTGTACAAATTTGGCTCATCCCAGTAGTAAAACTTCACATCACGTAAGAACCTCTTCCTTGCCTCAGATTCAATTTCCGGAGGAAGTACCCCACTCACCAGATAATTCACAAAGTCAGCATACAATGGAGGAGGGTCTTGGGTTATAGCAAAAAGTTGCTCATCAGGAAACACTTCTTTAATTTCTCCACCCCCCTCCACATGGTCATTATTTTCCAGCCTTGACAGATGGTCAGCTACTTGATTTTCAGTGCCTTTTCGGTCTTGTATTTCCACATCTAATTCCTGCAACAATAAAACCCAGCGCATCAATCTAGCTTTAGATTCCTTCTTTGTAAATAGATACCTGATTGCTGCATGATCTGTGTGGACTATGACTTTTGTTCCTACCAAGTATGCCCGAAATTTTTCAAAGGCCCAAACCACAGCTAGCAGCTCCTTTTCAGTGGTGGTGTAATTCTGATGTGCATCATCAAGGGTCTTACTCGCATAGTAAATGGAATAAAATACCTTGTCTTTCCTTTGGCCGAGCACTGCCCCAACTGCATGGTCACTTGCATCACACATAAGTTCAAATGGTACGGACCAATCAAGTGTAACAATTATGGGGGCTGCTACCAATTTCTTTTTGAGCTCCTCAAATGCTTTCAGACAGGCTTCATCAAAATTGAACTTGACATCTTTTTCCAGCAAGTTGCACTGAGGAGTAGATATTATAGAAAAATCTTTAATACAACGCCTATAGAATCCTGCGTGTCCCAAAAAACTCCGGACACCCTTCACAGAAATTGGTGGAGGTAGTTTTTCAACTTCCTCCACCTTTGCCTTATCAACTTCGATGCCACTCCTAGACACTCTATGACCCAAAACGATGCCTTCCTGCACCATAAAGTGGCACTTTTCCCAATTTAAGACCAGATTTGTTTCATCACAACGGGCCAACACCATGCTCAGATTTTTCAAACAATTATCATAAGATGACCCAAAGGATGAGAAGTCATCCATGAACACCTCCACGAAGTTTTGCACCATATCAGTGAAAATAGCCACCATGCATCTCTGGAAAGTGGTTGGTGCATTACAAAAACCAAACGACATTCGCTTGAAGGCGAAGGTGCCATTAGGACAAGTAAACGTGGTGTTCTCCTGATCCTCTGGGCATATGACAATTTAATTATATCCTGAATACCCATCAAGAAAGCAATAATACTCATGCCCAGCTAATCTGTCCAACATTTGATCAATGAAGGGGAGTGGAAAGTGATCCTTGCGGGTTGCCTTGTTGAGACTTTGATAATCAATGCAAACTCTCCATCCCATAACAGTGCAGGTAGGAATCAGCTCATTCTTCTCATTCTCAATCACAGTCATCCCTCCCTTTTTGGGCACACACTGAACCTGGCTCACCCAGTTGCTGTCAGAAATAGGAAAGATGATACCTGCATCCAGCAATTTTATGACTTCTTTCTTCACCACTTCTTTCATGATGGGATTTAACCTCATTTGATGCTCAACACTCGGGCGGTGTCCCTCTTCCAAAAATATTTTGTGCATATAAAATGATGGACTGATTCCCTTAATATCTGCTATGGTCCACCCAATCGCCTTTTTGTGCTCACGAAGTACTCTGAGCAATTTATCTTCTAGTATCTTGGTTAGGCTAGACGAGATGATCACGGGCAATAACTCAGGGTTCCCCAAATAAGAATAGCGTAAATGTGCTGGAAGAGGTTTAAGTTCCAGCTTTGGAGCTTCCTCAATAGAAAGCTTAGGAGGGGTTAGAGTGACAGGCTTGTTCAACTCCTCAAATTTTCTTAGCCCGTGGATGTAACTGCAGGATATTTCAAGAGCATTCTCAATTTCTCCCCTTGTTTCATCTTCACTATCTTCTTCATCCCCCACCAGAATTTGCTCAAGAGGGTCAACAAGACACATGTAGGGAACCACTGATGCAACCTTGCTTTTCGCAACAGTAATCATGGATAGCTCTTCATAGTGTACTCGTAATTTGAGTGCTTTATAGACATTAAACACCTCCATTCGATCACCAACCTGCATCGTCAGAATCCCTTCACACACATCAATAATAGCTCGGCGCGTGGCTAAGAAGGGATGCCCCAAAATAATAAATGGGACTTCCTGATCAGGCTCATAATCCAGGATAATGAAATCAACTGGGAATATGAAAGAGCCCACTTGAACCAGTACATCTTCGATCACTCCCTCAGGATGATCAAGGGAGCGATCAGACAACTGTAAAATCACAGCTGTTGGGCGTGGCTCACCCAACCCCAACTTCCTGAACACAGATAGTGGAATCAAATTAATGCTCGCCCCAAGATCACAAAAAGCTCGCCCGACTGCATGCTTACCAATTGAGATTTGGATAGTAAAACTACTCGGATCCTTTAATTTCTGAGGTAGCTTGCTTTGAATTCTTGAGCTACATTCCTCAGTGAGCGCCACAGTCTCGAACTCAGTCAGCCTTCTTTTATTGGCCACAATGTCCTTGATGTATTTAGCATATTTGGGCACCTCCTGCAAAATATCTACCAGTGGAATATTGATTTGTACCTGCTTCAAGAGGTCAAGGAACTTTTTGTATGTGGCATTATCTTTCACTTTTTGCAACCTTTGAGGGAACAGAGGGGGTGTCCTTGCAACCAACGGTGGAGGTTGCTCAGCCAATGCCTCTTCAACTGGCTTTTCTGATTCTTTTGGATCGACTGATGTTGATTCAATAGTGGATGGTTTCTCATTAAAAGTTACATGATTTCTCCTCTTGGATTGAACTTCTTCCAATTGCCTCTCATTCCTCAATGATACAACATTGACATATGCTTTAGGATTAGCGTCAGTGTCACTTGGGAGAGCCCCTGTTGGTCGGGTATTTTGGGAACTGGCAAGTTGCCCCATTTGATGTTCCAGGTTTCTCATTGCTACTACTTGGGTTTGGTGATCTGCCATTATTTTCTGATTAAAAGCAAGTTTGTCGTTCATTATTCTTTTCATAATCTCCTCAAGACTAGCTGATTGTTCATCCTGAGGTGGTTTGTATTGTTGTTGAGGTGCTTGAGGTGCTGGAGGCCTGTAATGACTCTGAGTGCCTCTATTTCCACCCCAAAAGAAGTTTGGGTGGTTCCTCCAGTTGGGATTATAATTGTTCCCATATTGATTTGCTTTCCCTCTATTTGGATTACCCACAAAGCAGACAGACTCTGGATTGGCTGGGCATGAGTCACTCGGGTGACCCTCTCCACAAACTTCACAAAATACTTGAACCTGTTGTACTGGCTGGACCTGTTGCAATGGTTGAGACTGTTGCTTGTTAATGATCATGGTCATCTGATTGACTTGGTTAGTCAATGTAGAAATCTGAGCTGACAATGATCTGACAACGTCTAATTCAAGAACCCCTGGTTACTTTTGAACCACATTCCTTCCCATCTCACCTTGCCAGTCTGGATTGCTTTTGGAGAATTTATTCAATAATGCAAATATTTCATCATAATTCTTCTCCAATACCTGACCTCCAACTGCTACATCTACCACAATTTTTGTTTGGGCATGAAGACCCTCAATGAAAGTGTGAACTAACACTTCGTTTGTCTGATTGTGATGAGGACAATATCTGAGTAGCCCCTTGAACCTTTTCCATGCTGAAGATAAAGATTCGCCTGCTTTCTGTTTAAAGAAGACTATCTCACTTCTGATCTTTGCAGTCTTGCCTAAAGGGAAGAACCTTGCCAAATATTTTCTTGCCAAATCATTCCAGGATGTAATGGAATTACCCAGTTCTACCTTTAGCCATCACTTTGCTTCACCCAACAGAGAGAATAGGAAAAACGTGAGCCTCACATAGTTTGGCGTGACCCAATTAGTGATATAAGTATCACTAATCTTCAAGAAGTTTAGAATGTGTTGTTGTGGATCCTCGTGTGGAAGACCCATGAACTGCCCGTTCGCATGAAGTAGTTGGATCATGCTCTGTTTCATCTCAAAGTGCCCAGTGATTCGAGGCTTCACGATGCTGGAGGTAACATTAGCAATACCGGGCATTGCTACCTCCTGAACTGCTATGTGTTGTTCCTCTACCATGTTAACAGGAAATTGAACGAGGTCCTGAATGTTGTTTGTATCCCTTGCTTCCCTTAACCTCCTGTGAAATGTTTTTTCAGGTTCGGGGTCAAAGCCGTCTAGTCTGTCCTGGCTTCTGACCCTACGCATTCAATTCAAGTAATATAATGATAAATCGGATGTCAAACCCTTAGAGACTTGTATAAACTACTCACTAATTCACTATAATTGTTATTCAATCGAGCCAATATAAAAATCTAATAGTGTAACTTTGCTATGCTACAATTCTGAGAATTAACTAATTATCTAGTAACGTAAGTATTGATGTGTATTCAGTAGAGACAAATATTCCTGGGTTGTGATTGTTCACCATTTGTATTGTGTTCTAATTAACTTTCCCTTTTCATATAATTCACTTATAGTTGCTAATTAATCGATAATTGTTCTCATAGACTTCTCCCGAAGCACTACTCGCCTATTCTCAATAGATTAATGCCTATATTCCTATGAAATTAATCTATTAGAACGCACTAAGATCACGATATTTGATTAAGCACGGTGACTAGGTATATTCAAATCCTAACCACAAATCCGCTCCCCTGAAGGGTTAGGATCGCGCTCTCTTTAACTCTTATCTAATCTATACACGGCTTTCCCAAGCATATCATAGATAGTATATAGAACCTAACTGTTGTCCAGACAATTAAGCAATTAAGCACAAAATTGAAGAAACAACCATATATTGAGATAATTATAATCAAGGTTAAGCTAATGTCGAATAACAATATTAATGGCTAAATCACAACCCCGGAACAATGGGTGTTTAGCCACTCATGCTCAAAGATAACAAAAACCCAAAATATATCATACTACTAACAATTAGAGATGAAAGAAGAAGAATTAAAGGTCTAATTGTTGAAATCCCTTCTCACAATCAAGTAGCCTCCTAATTGATGCTAAAAATTGGTCTCCCCTTCTCTTGGGCGGATGATGTGCCGGAGAATTTCGGCACATTCAATACCAAATTACTTAAATTATAGTTTGTTTCAAGAGAATTTGCCCTTTATACTTATAGAATTTTGACGTTTTGCAGTGCATGAGATGTAAATACTCAAGACCATGAAAAGAAAGCAAGGAAGCTAAAAAGTGAGGGGAGCAACACTATGCAATCGCATATCTGACAAGAGAGCGTCGCATAACTCAAATGCGAAACGCATATTTCACCCAGAGACCGCAGACCGCAACAGACAAGATGGTCCAATCTCAAGGGCTAAAATGCGGTCGAGTATGCGATCGCATAACTCACATGCGAACCGCATACTTAACTGCAGAATCTCCGATACCTGAAGCTGCACCAAGAATGCGATGTGAATCTGCGGTCGCACATCAACAATGCGAACCGCAAATCAACAATGCGGTGACGACCAGGAAACTAGGGTTTAGTTATGCGATGAGAACAAGAAGGATGCGATCCGCATTCCTGATATGCGACAGGAATGTGATCGCATAACCTGTCTGCAGGGGTATTTTTGTCTGTGACCCACCTGACCTTTGGCCCACTATAAAAAGATTTACTTGGGTTTTGTGGGTCATTCTTGTCCAGTTTTTGAAGAACATTCCCGTATTAGAATATTCTCTCTTTTTGGAAGCATGATAACACTTCAGTATTGATTTGTAAGCATTCATGACACTTAATACTCCTAGGTTTTTGTCATTTATTATGAGTAGCTAGCCTTAAATACTAAGGTTGTGGACCCTAAATGGGTGTTATGTATTTGGGTATTTAACATTGAATATATGCATAATGGGTTGTTGATATTTATTTACT
>ML286560.1:22051-34178 GCA_005239495.1 Nicotiana undulata
GAGGTGTTAAACTTCGTTTAATAGAATCACTTAGGAATAAGTTGGTTTTATTTGGCAAAACGTGATTCGGATTTATTGCAACTCTTTTACATTTGGAAAAATTATAAAGAGAAAATACTATCGTAGTTATTGGAAAATATTGGGTAGCCATCTGGAAATCAAATGCATATCAAGAACTTCCCATTAGAAATATATCATATTAATACTCATTTGCATTACACGTCATTAAAAGGGGACACAACCTTGGTTCACCTAATCATATTAACTACACTTTTAAGTAAATCTCATTGCTACTACTTCTATTAGTTTACTACACAACCAACCCCCATCTCCCCATTTACTAATGGAATGGAATTATGATTTGAGTTAAGAATCACACTATCAAAGTAACATTTTCACACCTATTCCCTGTGGGATTCGACCCCAACCTCGTTGGGTTATTATATTTGACTTCGACCGCTTTACACTATTTTAAAGTGTAATTTGAGCGTATCAAATTTTGGCGCCGTTGCCGGGGAATACGGTTTTGAAATTACTAGTAGTGTGTACTTTACTTTATATCTTTTTCTATTCCATCACAATTTGCTTGTTTTGTATTGGTGTCCCAGGTCACAATGGCCAATAATTATGATGAAGAGGAAAATTCTTTCGCCGATATTGAGGAATACATCGACGATTCCAATGCCATACTTCCACCGGTAGTTGGTGCCTCAACATTTAAAGTGGACCATGGAATGATACTGATGTTCAAGGCAGAAGGATTATTTCACAATTCAACTGATGATGATCCCACGCAACACCTAAGGAATTTCTTGGGTTTTTGCGCCATGCACAAACAGACCAATGTATCGGATGACGCCTTGAGGTTGCGGGTGTTCAAGTACTCATTAGCGGGAGAGGCAAGGAAATGGCTTCACAACTTACCTCCTCACACCATCACTACATGGCCGGAGCTAGTCCGAGCCTTTTTGTCAAAGTGGTTCCCGGATAGCAAGAAATCTGAGCTTAGAGACAAAATATTCTTCTTCAAGCAAATGCCGGGGGAACACTTACATGAAGCATGGGACCGATTCAAGTTGTACCTTGTGAGATCACTGAACCATGGGTTCCCGTGCCCACTCTCCCAGTCAATTTCCAAGAATGCCGCGGATGGGTCTTTCATGGATAAGTCATTTGCTAGAATTACGCAAATTCTAGAAAAGATGGTTAAGCACAATCAAGCTTGGCATTCAGAAGATACAACTGGGGGAATTTCTTATGGCACTCCTTCTCTGGCAAACATGATCAAAGAGAATCAAGAGAGAGACCAAGTAATTGCCGGTCTCTCCACTAATGTTGATGTATTGACAAAGATGCTCAAGGAAAATCAAACCAAGAAAGTGCATATGGTGGAAGATTTCGGCACATTTAATACCAAATTACTTAAATTATAGTTTGTTTCAAGAGCATTTGCCCTTTATACTTATAGAATTTTGACGTTTTGTAGTGCATGAGATGTGAATACTCAAGACCATGCAAAGAAACCAAGGAAGCTAAAAAGTGAGGGGAGAAACACTATGCGATCGCATATCTGACAAGAGAGCGTCGCATAACTCAAATGCGAAACACAATTTTCACCCAAGGATCGCAGACCGCAACAGAAAAGATGGGCCAATCTCAAGGGCTAAAATGCGGTCGAGTATGCGATCGCATAACTCACATGCGAACCGCATACTTAACCGCAGAATCTCCGATACCTGAAGCTGCACCAAGAATGCGATGTGAATCTGCGGTCGCACATCAACAATGCGAACCGCAAATCAACAATGCGGTGACGACCAGGAAACTAGGGTTTAGTTATGCGATGAGAACAAGAAGGATGCGATCCGCATTCCTGATATGCGACAGGAATGCGATCGCGTAACCTTTCCGTAGGGGTATTTTTGTCTGTGACCCACCCGACCTTTGGCCCACTATAAAAGGATTTACTTGGGTTTTGTGGGTCATTCTTGTCCAGTTTTTTAAGAACATTCCCCTATTAGAATATTCTCTCTTTTTGGAAGCATGATAACACTTCAGTATTGATTTGTAAGCATTCATGACACTTAATACTCCTAGTTTTTTGTCATTTATTAGGAGTAGCTAGCCTTAAATACTAAGGTTGTGGACCCTAAATGGGTGTTATGTATTTGGGTATTTAACATTGAATATATGCATAATGGGTTGTTGATATTTATTTACTTTTCATTATACATTTCTTGTTAGTGGTTGCAAACATTAACTCATGCCATAAATTCTTTCTTAGCTTGGAAAAGTGGGTTATAATTGGTAAGGGTAAATATCAAAGACTCAAGACTTTAAACCTTGTTTAATAGAATCATTTAGGGATAAGATGGTCTTATTTGGCATAAAGTGATTTGGATTTCATTGCAACTCTTTTATATTTGGGAAAATTATAAAGAGGAAATACTACTCTATTATTGGAAAATATTGGGTATCCATCTGGAAATCAAGTGCATATCAAGAACTTCCCATTAGAAATATATCATATTAATACTCATTTGCATTACACGTCATTAAAAGGGGACACAACCTTGGTTCACCTAATCATATTAACTATACTTTTAAGTAAATCTCAGTGCTACTACTTCTATTAGTTTACTACACAACCAACCTTCATCTCCCCATTTACTAATGGAATAGAATTACGATTTGAGTTGAGAATCACACTATCAAAGTAACATTTTCACACCTATTCCCTGTGGGATTCGACCCCAACCTCGTTGGGTTATTATATTTGACTTCGACCGCTTTACACTATTTTAAAGTGTAATTTGAGCGTATCAGCGGATTTACAAGACTTATATAGGGTTTGGGCAATAGAATCCCGTGTTTTGCACTTTGATCCCTGAAGTTCCAACGTTTGACCGCGGTCGCGGCAGGGGCGCGGCAGGACCGCGTTCGGCTACTTTTTTTTCGCTTCAATTTCTTCCACCGCAGTCGCGCCGCGATCGACCGCGGCCGCAGTGGCCTTGCTTCAGTTCTGTTCTCGATTATTTTTCCAATGCAGTCCATTGGCCTCAAACTTCCATAATTGATTCCAAATTGCTCCAAAGTCCTCTTCTGTGAAATATAACCTGCAAATCACGAAAAACACTAATCATAGCATTTTGTTATCAATATTTACATTAAAACATCAAAAAGTGTGGTTCATTAGGGGCACAATTATAGTCTAACTCACCTATTATCAATCCTATTGTCTGAATGAAGTAGACAGGAATAAAAAAAAAAAGAACTCCATAGTGCTGCTGAGAATCGCCAAGGGAAGCAGCTCACCGTGAAGCCAAGTCCAGATAAAATCTCAGGGTCGAGCTCCGGCTTGATAACCAGATGCACCCGCCTTAGAACCTGTACAATTAAGTACATAAGCGTAGCATGAGTACATAAACATATATGTACCCAGTGAGTATCCAATCTAATCTCGAAGAAGTAGTGATGAGAGATCGACTTGACACTCACTAGGGCCCAACAATATAATTACACATGATGTAATAAAGGTAACATGTATATGAGGATAGTAAAATAGTAAATGTCGAATGTAACTGCAATTCAAATTAAAAGATGAAATTTAATAAACAATTACCAAATTTGTTTTCCCCCAGATATCCCTCAACTCAATATTCATGAAATCATCAAGCAAATTAGCATACGCATAACGAAATAAGGACAACCGGCCTGAGCCGTCATAATATAAATATATGTGCACTGCCGAGGGTCGAACGACGCGAACCATATATGCATCTATCAACCTGCTGTGGCGTACGACCCGCTCCCCATGAGAATAGGGGAAAACACACCCCGCTCGCGGAATATAAATTGTGAAGCGGTCACATGCACACACAACATCCTTCATTAATACTTTTAAATGACAATTTCCTTTAAACTACCCAAATTCCATGATTTTCTTGAAATAAAGTTGCATACATTGAAGTCATAAGGCATATAATTCAATTGAGGAAATTCAAAAGGCATGGTGTGATCCTAACTAGGCGAACATAACAATAATAGTCACTACACACGGACTCTCGTCACCTCGTACGTACATAGTCCCCACAAACATTAACACATAATCATTTAGCTCACCTATGGGGGGGGGGGGAATTCCCTCTTACAAGATTAGAAAGGAGACTCACCTCGTGTCGAGCCTACTTCCTAGGTCAAGAATGCGCCCGAAACTCAAAACTCTTCTCCCAAAGACTCGAAACTAGTCAAATGTTGCATAAATAAATTAATTTATACTCAAAAGTATGAAATTCCCCTATTTAATCCACTTTTGAAAATCCCAAAATACACCCCCAGGCCCACATGCTCAGATTCCGGAAATTTTTTAAGGAAACACTCACCCATAGTCTAAGGATCAACATTATGTAATTTTTGTATGTTTTCATAACAAATTTCTTGGTAATTCTCTCATGTTCATAAAAACCTAGATTTTTGCCGTAACCCATGATTTCTAACTAATTAATGGGTTAATCTACTAAAAAGTTCAAGTATTAAACTAAATTTAGTGTAGGAATCACTTACCTTACAGTAGCTAGGTCGATTAACCCCTTTGAGATGCTCTAAAATCGCCCTAGGAAGAAGAAGAATGGAAAAATTTAGACTAAGTCCCATTTTTAAAAGTTCTGCCCAGCTGCCCCCTTCATCGCGAACGCGACAGGGGCTCCGCGTTCGTGAAGGCCAATGACCCAGGCTCCTGATTCCCTTCTATGCGAATGCGTAACGGGGCCCGCGATCACGAAGGCTAGCTGGGCTAGACCTGCGCGAACGCAATGGGGTTTCTGCGGACGCAAAGAACAACTGGTATGGACCAGGCACTTACACGTCGTGAACGCCGGAACCAGGATGCGAACGCGATAGTCAGAGTCCCAACCCATGGCGAACGCGGGGCAAACATCGCGAATGCGTAGAGCATCAACTTCCCAAGCCCAACTTCTTCTTCGCGAACACGACCGCCCACCCGTGAACGCGAAGAAGGAAACTAGACATGGAAATGTTTGGTTTTTTGCATTTAGCTCCGAGGGGTTCAAAACTCACCCGAGCCCCCTAGGATCCCGTCCAAAGGTACTGGAAAGTCTGTATTCATGATACGGACTCGCTCGAATTTTCGGAACGTGAAAAACAACAACGAAACTAAGAATCCGACCCCAAAACCAAATTGGATCAAACTTTGAACTTCAAGTTCTAGAATTCTCTTTCAATGCGCCGAACCTACCTATACTACTCGGAATGACACCAAATATTTCAAGAAAGTCATAAATCACATAACAGAACTATTTCCAGTTTCATAATTCTATTCGGACCTCGATAACACAAAAACACGTTACAAACCTCAATTCTTGAACTTAAGGAATCATATTTCGCTATTTGGCGCCGAAACACTCCCGGGTCATCCAAAACCTATTCTGAACACACTCCCAAGTCCGAAATTATTATACGAAGCTACCGAAATCGTCAAAATTTAATTCCGAGGTCGTTTACTCAAAACGTTGACCGAAGTCAAACTTGGCCTTGAAAGCTAAGCTTAAGGCACCAAGTGTTCCTATACAACTCTAAACTCTTCCAAATCTCGAACCAACCGTCCCCACAAGTGATAAATCATTAAAATTAACTACAGGAAGTCTCATTTAAGGGAACGGGGTCCTAGAATGCAAAACAACCGGTCGGGTCGTTACAGGACGAGACTGAGGTAGTCAACTTGGGAGAATCTGAAACCGTCTAAGAAACTCGCACAAGCATCCATTTGTCACTGTCAGATAAGGAAGAGTACACTCGATTTCTGAGAGAATATGAGGACATCTTTGCATGGTTGTATGACGACATGTCCGGGTTGAGCACATCCATAGTGGCTCATAAGTTTCCTACCAATCCAATATGTTCGCCAGTTCAGCAGAAACTCAAAAAGTTCAAGCCAGACATGGGCCTAAAAATCAAGGAATGAGTCACCAAGAAAATCAAAGCCAAAGTCCTCAAGGTGGTTGAATATCAAACCAGGTTAGTCAACATTGTGCGGTTCCAAAGAAATATGGGAAAGTAAGAGTGTGTGTCGACTATCGGGATCTAAACAGGGCAAGTCACAAGGATGATTTCTCGCTGCCAAATATACATATACTGATTGACAACTGAGCCAAGCATGAGCTCCAGTCCCTTGTGGATTGCTTTGTGGGTTATCATCATATCTGGATCGACGAAGAAGACGCAGAAAAGACAGCCTTCATTAAGCCATGAGGAGTGTATTGCTACAAAATGATGCCATTCGGCCTGAAGAATGCTGGGGCCACCTACATGAGGGATATGAAAACCATCTTCCATGATATGATACACAAGGAGATAGAGGTGTATATTGACGACGTCATCATCAAATCCAAGAAGGCCACAAATCACTTAACGGATTTGAGAAAGTTCTTTGACTGGCTACGGAAGTACAATCTAAAGCTGAACCCCACAAAATGTGCATTTGGGGTTCCTGCCGGAAAATTGTTGGGATCCATCATCTGTTGACGAGAAATCGAGTTGGACCCGTCAAAGGTCAAAACTATCCAGGAGTTTCCACCACAAAAGAACAAGAAGGACGTGATGAGTTTCTTGGGAAGTCTTAATTACATCATTCGCTTCATAGCACAGTCCACAGTGATATGTGAACCAATTTTCAAAATGCTAAAGACGGATGCCGCAACCAGCTGGACTGAGGATTGTCAGAAGCTTTTTGACAAAATCAAGGTATACCTATCCAGACCATCAGTCCTAGTCCCGCCAGAACCTTGTAGGCCACTACTACTCTATCTCTCCATATTAGATTGGGCTTTCAGTTGAATGCATGACCTTGTTATTTTATATTAATGTCTCTCCTGAATAGAATATCTCATAAGAGAATATGTTCTTCATAATTGAGTAAAACTTATCCGTGCACTTTTTTCTAAATCATATTAATCTGGATAAGATTTCAAGTTGGTCAAGGATGAACATTAAGGTTCATTGAAAGTAGAGGTACTACAAACTTATTGATCCCTTTTGGAAGGAAATTTGACTAAAGGATATTTCCATTCAAAAGGAAATAAAGCTAGTGATAAGCTAGAATGAATCCCTTATGATTTGTATGGTTAAATGTAATAGATAGTTTTGAGTATTTTGTGACGTTCATAAATGATTATTCAAAATATTGTATATTTATTTGATGCACCATAAGTCTTAATGATTTAAGTAAGTCATGGTTTTTAAGACTTGAAACGGAGAAGCACCAAGGAAATATATAAAGTTACTGTAATTTGATTTAGGGGCAAGCACCTCTCTAAAGAGGTTTTTTGTTACTTATCAGAATAAGAAATTACATCTCAATTGTCTATAGTGTAAACTCCATAATAGAGTGGTGTGGTAGAAAGAAGAAATAAGTCTCTTTTGCACATGGATAGACTAATGAAGTGTTATTCAGATTTGCCTTATTCATTTTGGAATATTTTCTAGAAATTGCAAATTGCATTCAGAATTTAGTTTCTTCGAAGTTAGTACCTATGACATTTATAGATCTGTGGACTGAATGTAAGCTCATCCTATAGAATGTTAAGATATAGAACTGTCCAACACATATGCTGAAAGGGAAAACAAATATGTAAGTTGGAACTAAAAATGGATAGGTGCATGTTTATTGAATATTCAATAAAACGAATGGAGGTTTATTTTATTGTCCTAAAAAAAATAAAGAAATTCTTAAAACAAATGCATTTTTCTAGATAACGATTGTTTAATAAACCATGTTCCTAGAAGTAAACTATTTTTACAGGAACTAGGCAAAGAAATAACTAGATGTTCAAGAACATCAAAACCCACACGTCAGAATTGACTTCCATTACATTTAAGTAGTGGGAGAACGTTGATAGACATAATATGCCTTTGTTAAGAAGGAGTGATGTTTGAACAGTGAGCGCTATAGTAAGAAGTAGCGATATTTCAATACCGTAAGGTAATGAAGGTAATATTAGTAGTACTTCGTCGTAGTGGGAAAATACTAAGGAAAATCATAGTTCGGCTATCACGACCCAAATTCTAAATTTTCATGATGGCGCCTATCGATGGTACTAGGAAAGGCGTCATTTCCAAAATACTCCCAATATTTATCATAGGATAAGTCAAGATATTTAAAATAAGCAGAGTTTTCCTAAACACGGGTAAATTCCAAAAACAAAGTGCGGAAAGATAGTTCCCAATTTCAGGATTTCACTAAGACATGAGCATCTGTACATAGTCTGACTAGAAATGAAATGACTATAACAATTTTTAATCCAAAATAAAACGAAAGACTGAGTCACAGAAGCATAACAAGGACTACGAACGCTAGACAGCTACCTCGAAATCTCCAATAGCTACACGAGATATCAACACTCCCCGCGTCCCAAAACTCTTGCATCTGCACATGAAGTGCAAGGTGTAGCGCGAGTACAACCAACTCAGTAAGTAAGGGGTCGTTTGGTAGGGTGCATAAGAATAATGCTGAATAGGGTGTATTAGTAATGCTGGTATTAGTTATGCTTGCATTCATTATGCTGGTATTAGTTATGCAGACATATTTCTTATCCATAGTTTTGTTTGATGTATTAAAGCATTGCATAATTTCTAAAAAATTTGCTTGTTTACAAAAATGCCCTCAAAACCAGTCCATCACTCTAACTTTTTTTAAAAGAAACATATGTTGCGAAATGTTTTTATATGAAATAGTTTTAAAAATATATTTGATTCTTCTACCTATATTGTAATATAGAACTAAATATTTATTTATAAAAAAAGGTAGTATTTATTTATTTACTAAAGATATAATTTTATTTCTCACTGTTTGGATTATATTAAACTTGCTTTAATATAATAACTAGCATATTTTAATCAAGCATAAATTTTGAAGGACAATTTTGTCTTTAACTAAGCTAATGCATGTATTAAAACCCATTGCATTGCTAATACCATAATTTTCTATGCATTAGTTATGCATAGGATAATACCAAATATGATGTATAACTAATGCTTGCATAACTAATCATAGGTTCAAAATATCTACCAAACAATGTATGATTAATACTCAAAGCTAATACATGCATTATTTTATCTAATGCATCCTACCAAGTGACCTCAAATAATAATTAATAAGGAGCTGAAAGACAGTGACGAGCAACACAGTTGTAATTCATTTTCAGTAATCTCAACAAGGAAAGTAGATGTGCTTTTATCAAATCAATTACAATACCCAAATTTAAGTAAAAACAAGATAAAAGTATCTTTCAGAAGTTTTTCTAAAAAACAGTGATGTATGGAAACTATGTGCAACAACAAAATGTCATGTACAACCTCTCAGGGCTCCAATCACTCAGTCCTCCATTCTACCAGAAAAATTTTCAAATTCCTTTTCGGTTTTGGAGTTCTCAACAACAAACACCTACCCCTCTATTAGAATAGAAATTCATAAAAAAAATTTAGTCCAAGTCTCATAATCACTCATTCTTCACAGCCACTCATTCCTCACAGTCACTCAGCAATCGGCACTCGGCACTCGCACACAGTAGATACATGCGCTCACTGGGGAGGTGTACAGATTTCGGAGGGGCTGCTTCAGCCCAAGCGCTACAACAAGCCAATCATGGCATATATCAAAGAAACATGTTGCGGCGTGCATCCCGATCCCATAAATATCCTCACAATTAGGCCCTCGGCCTTACTCAGTCATTAATCTCTCCAGTCTCTCGGGCTCTCACAAATCAGGAAAATAACCCAACAGTAATAATATGATGTATAAATCAAGAATAATAGAGACTGAACTATGATATTCAAATAAATACTGAGACTGAGTACAAATAACATATAGCAGGTAATTCGACTTGTAACACGACCTCTGCGGGTCCCAACCGTACGAATACATGGCCTAAGCATGATTTATAACAAGATTCACAGTCAAATTTGTATAACACATGAAGAGCATATAGCTAACAACATGTTTGTTCAAATTTCCAGTTTCACGAAATGGACCAAGTCCCAATTCCCACGGTGCACGTTCACATGCCCGTACCCTAGCATGGGCGTCACTTCTAAGCAATCATATAATACAAAAATCCGAGGTTTCATACCCTCAGGACAAGATTTAAAACTGTTACTTACCTCAATTCGAGCAAAACTCTACTCAAAAATGCCTTTTCCTCTCAAATCGGTCTCCAAACGTCTCGAATCTAGCCACAAGTAGTACAATACAATTAATATAGGCTAAAGTGATCAATTCCATAAGAAAAATACTAAATTATAGCCAAATATCCGAAATCAACTCAAACAGGGCCCTGATCCCACGTCTCAAAATCTGACAAAAGTCACAAAAACCGAAAGCCCATTCACTCATGAGTCTAACCATATCAAATTTACTCAAACCCGATAACAAAATCTCATTCAAAACCTCAAAAATCTAATTCAAGGACCCTTTCTTTTTTTCTCCAATTTTCCACCCCAAATCACAAATTAGATGATGGAATTAAAGGCATAATCATGGAATTTGACAAAAATTAGATAGGAATCACTTACTTCAAACACCAATGCAAGAATCTATCCAAAAAGCGCATTCTACCGAGCTCCCACTTCAATTTTATGATATGAACTCGAAACCCTCGTTTTCAATCATTTAAATTGTCACGACGCAAACATCCCTCCGAATCACGTCGTGAGGATGCTTAGTCTCTACGACTAGGTAAGACTAACAATTTACGAAAAAGACCAATAACGGAAGCAAATCTTAACTTCTAACTTTCATAGATACTGAATAATAAAAAACGAAGCCGCTTGGCATGTACAATAACCAAAACACTAACGTACACAACTTTCCCAAAACCCAGAATATCATGAGTCACAAGATACAGAAAGGAAATAACATCTATATACACCGGAGTCTAATAAAAAAAATACAGAAAGTGTTTGAAACAGGGAAGAATAGTAGGGGACTCCGAGGTATGCGGATGCGACAGATATACCTTGGAGTCTCCAAAAGCTGTCTCGAACTCACTCGTAAGACGGATGATGACGAGCAACTAAATCTGCACACAAAACATGTGCAGAAGAGTATCATGTGTACACCACAATTGGTACCCAGTAAGTGCCGAGCTAAGTCAATTGGTAGCAATGCTCTACATGAATATCCAACTCTGAATGGCCAAAATCTAGCCAAAATAAATTACACACCATAAATATAGCTATAAGAAACTAATCTAGTCAATGAACTCTAAGCTAAAGCGAGAAATTAGGACATCGTCCCAAAAAGCCTCCCAGAACCACGTCTCGCAATCGAGTAAAAGTCACGAAATACGAATACCCATTCACTCACAAGTCTAACCATACAAGAATTTCTCGAATCCGAACTCGAATCGCCTTCCAAAACTCAAAATTTTAGCCTATGAACTTTCTACCACTTCCCCCCAAATTTCCAACTCAAACCCCTAATTAGAAGATGTAAATAGCAATAGATTCGTAAAATATAGTCCAATCCAAGTTCGAATCACGTACCCCACCAATCTTCTCTAAGAAACCTCAAAAATGTTTCTCACACCAAGCTCTCAAAGTCCCAAAATCAAACCCTCGAATTTTCCCTTTTCTACCCAGTTCTTCCGCATATGCAGACGTGCTATCGCACCGGCGCCACCACACCTGTGAAATTCCCCTCGCAGGTGCAGATTCCACTTAAAAACTGAAGGTACGCTTCTGCGATCCTACGGTCACACCCGTATGTGCGCGCCTGTGGAAAATTGTCTGCTTCTGCGGTCCCTTAGGCGCATCTGCGGGCATCGCAAATGTGGTACTTCCCTCGCACCTGCTTCGCTTTGGCGCTTGATCTGCCATACGTGTGATCCCGCACATGCGGTCTCCCCACCACAGGTGCGAAACTCCGAAAACCAGCAAAACTTCAGAAATTGCATAAGTCCAATATTTCAACTGTTAAGCATCCAAAACATACTGGAGACCCCTGGGACCTCAAAAAAACATACCAACCAGTCCTAACACACCATACGAACTTAGTCGAGCCCTCGAATCACACCAAAAAATGCTAAAAGTATAATTCACCCCCCCCCCCCCCCCC
>ML286560.1:34263-49410 GCA_005239495.1 Nicotiana undulata
ATAATTCCCCCCCCCCCCCCATCCCCCGATTCAAACTTGTTGAACTTGAAACCTCCAATTTCTACAACTAATGCCGAAACCTACCAAACCACATCCGATTGACCCCAAATGTTTCACACATGTCATATTAAACCTTACAGACCTACTCCAACTTCCGGAATTGGAATCCGACCCCTATATTAAGAAGTCCACTACCGATCAAAATCTCCACAACTTTGACTTTTGCCAATTCAAGCCTAAATGAGCTATACACCTCCAAAACACAATCTGTACACGCCCCTAAGTCCAAAATCACAAAATGGAGATAACAGAACCGACGACACTCTATTCCAAAGTCGTCTTCACACAGTTCCGACTACGATCAAAATCCTAAGACTTAAGCTTCCATGTAGGGACTAAGTATCCCAAAACACTCCGAAACCACAACCAACACCTCCCGGAAAGACAAATAAGCTGAAAAGGATACAGGGAAAGAATCATACAAGGGATCAGGGCTATAACTCTCAAAACGACAGGCTAGGTCGTTACATAAATCTGCCAAGATGCACCTTCATGGTGAACACGACCTTCTTCCCGCATTCGCGTTGACCAATCTTCCTTCCTTTCAACTTAGCACATCGTGAACACGACCACAACTTCGCGAACATGATGCTTTGCCAGAACAACTCTTTGCGAACGCTACCCCTGCCCAGCAAACGCATAGGCCAGGGGATTGGGGTCCCCAGCGACCTTAAAAATTCTTCGCGAACGCGACACCTCACCCGCGTTCACAATTCATACACAGACATACATTCGCATTCGCATCTTACTCTTCGCGAACGCGGAGAAAAAAATCTTCCTAGCTCACAAACACCCTTTGCGAATGCGAGGCTCCTCTCGTGAACGCGTAAGAGGAAACCAAATGAAACACACCAGTAGTTGTTAGCCAAAAACCTAAGTCCAAAAATGATTTGTTAACCCTCTGATGCGAACTTAGTCGAACCCTAAAATTACCTCAAACAACATCAAAAACACAAATTACACATTGATTCAAGCCTAATGAACTTTGTTCCATATTTCCCAAACGATGCTGAAACCCTTCAAACCACGTCCGATTGACCTCAAGTTTTGCACACAAGTCATAAACGACACCACAAACCTACTCCAACTACTAGAAATACAGTCCGACCCTGGTATCAAAAAGTCCACTCATAGTCAAACTTTCCAATTCCAGCTTTTGCCATTCCAAGCCTAATTCAACAACGGACCTCCAAATCAAATTTCAGATGCGCTCCCAAGTCCAAAATAACCTAACAGAGCTAATGGAACAATCAAAATTCAAATCCGAGGTCGTTTACACATATGTCGACATCCGGTCGACTTTTCCAACTTAAGCTTTCAATTAAGAGATTAAATGTCTCAATTCACTCTAAAATCACTCCAGACCCGAACCAACTAACCTGGTAAGTCATAAAACTGTTGTAGAACACAAAATGAGATAAAAATGGGGAACGAGGCTACAACTCTCAAAATGACCAGCCGGGTCATTACATCCTCCCCCACTCTAACCAACGTTCATCCTCGAACGAGTATAGAGACATACCTGAAGCAATGAAAATATGGGGATAACGGCTGCGCATATCATGCTTGGTCTCCCAAGTCGCCTCCTCGACCGGCTGACCCCATTAATTAACCTTCACGGAAGCAATAACCTGCATGTCCAAAGTAGCCACCGGCTCCTCAACATAAGATAAATCCTTGTCCAACTGTACTGACCTGAAATCTAACAAGTGAGACGGATCGCCGTGATATTCCGGAGCATAGAAACATGGAATACAGGATGAACTCCTGCTAGACTGGAAGGCAAGGCAAGCTCATAAACAACCTCCCCAACACGTCGCAACACCTCAAATGTACCAATAAATATTGGGCTAAGCTTTCCCTTCTTTCCGAATCTCATAACACCCTTCATGGGCGACACCCAGAGCATGACCTGCTCTAGAACCATAAATTCAACGTCGCGAACCTTCCAATATGCATATCTCTTCTGTCAGGACTGATCTGTGCGAAGTCAATCCTTAATCACATTAACCTTCTTCAAAGCATCCTGAACCAAGTATGTACCCCATAACATAGCCTAGCCCGGCTCTAACCAACCCATTGGAGGCCGACACCGCCTACCATACAGAGCCTCATACGGTGCCATCTGGATGCTCGACTGATAACTGTTGTTGTAAGAAAACTCTGCAAGTGGAAAGAACTAATCCCACGAATCTCCAAACTCCATCACACACACACAAAGCGTATCCTCTAATATCTGAATAGTGCGCTCGCACTGTCCGTCCGTCTAAGAGTGAAATATTGTGCTCAACTCCACTCGAGTACCCAACGCATGTTGTACAACCCTAAAACATTGTGATGTTAACTGCGTACCCCGATCTGAGATGATAGATACTGGTACACCATGAAGCCTAACAATCTCGCAGATATAAACTCGAGCCAGCTGCTCGGAAGAATAGGTAGTCATTACAAGAATGAAATGAGCTGACTTGGTTAGCCTATCCACAATCACCCAAACTGCATCAAACATTCGTTGAGTCCATGGAAGCCCCACAACGAAATCCATAGTGATCCTATCCCATTTCCACTCTGGAATATTTAATTTATGAAGCAACTCACCTGGCCGCTGATGCTCATACTTCACCTTCTGGCAATTTAGACACCAAACTACATACTTCACTATGTCATTCTTCATTATCCTCAATCAGTAATGCTGCCTTAAGTCCTGATACATCTTCGCGACACCCGGATGAATAGAATACCACGAACTATGAGCCTCATGAAGAATCAACTCTCATAAACCATCTACATTGGGAACACGTAGCTTGCTCTGCATCCTCAATGCAACATCATACCCAATAGTGACCTCCTTAGCTTCAGCATGTTGGACCGCGTCCTTAGTGACAAGCAGATAGGGGTGATCATACTGGCGCTCACTGATATGATCATAAAGAGAAGATAGAGAGACCACACAAGCCAATAATCGACTCGGCTAAAAAATATCCAATATATTAAACTGACTAGCTAAGGCTTGAACATCCAACGCCAATGGCCTCTCTGCTACTGGAAGATATACTAAGCTCCCCAAACTCTCCTCCCGGCGACTCAAAGCATTGGCAACCACATTGGCCTTTCCCGGATGGTATAAAATGGTGATTCATAGTCCTTAAGTAACTCCAACTACCTCCGTTGACGCAAGTCAAGATCCTCCTGTTTGAACAGATGCTGCAAACTACGGTGATAGGTGTAAATCTCACAATGGACACCATACAAATAGTGCCGCCAAATCTTCAAGGCATGAACAATAGCTGCTAACTCAAGGTCATGGATATGATAATTCTTTTCATGGGGCTTCAACTAGCGCGAATCATAAGCAATCACTCTGCCCTCCTGCATCAACACACACCCAATACTGATCCGAGAAGAATCACAATACACTGTATAAGAACCAGAAGCTGATGGTAGAACTAGAAATGAAGTTGTGGTCAAATGAGTCTTGAGCTTCTGAAAGCTCTCCTTGCACTCATCTGACCATCTGAAAGGAGCACCATTTTGGGTCAATTTTGTCAAGGAAGATGCAATGTATGAGAAACCCTCCACGAAATGATGACAATAACCAGCCAAACCAAGAAAGCTCCGAATCTCCGTGGTTGAGGACGGTCTTGGCCAACTCTAAAACGCCTCTATCTTCTTTGGATCAACCTGAATACCCTCACTGGACACCACGTGCCCCAAGAACACCACTGAACTGAGCCAAAACTCACACATGGAGAACTTTGCATAAAGCTTCTCCTCCATCAACCGTTGCAACACAATCCTCAGATACTAGGCATGCTCATTTTGGCTACGAGAGTACACTAGAATATCATCAATGAATACAATAATGAACGAGTCAAGATAAGGCTAAAATACACTGTTCATCTAATGCATGAACGGTGCTGGGGCATTGGTCAGCCCGAAAGACATCACAAGAAACTCATAATGGCCATATCGGGTCTTGAAAGTTTTCTTATGTATATCCAAGTCCTGAATCTTCAACTAGTGATACCTTGACCTCAAATCAATCTTGGAGAACACCCTCGCTAGTCCAATAGATCATCAATGCGCGGCAAAGAATACTTGTTCTTGATTTTAACCTTGTTCACTTGCCTGTAATCAATGCACATTCTCATCGTACCATCCTTCTTCTTCATAAATAGAACTGGTGCACCCTAAGGTGACATGGTAGGCAGAATAAACCCCTCATCAAGGAGTTTTTGAAGCTGCTCCATCAATTTCTTCAACTCAGCTGGTTCCATACGATACAGTGGAATAGAAATGGGCTGAGTGCCTCGCACCAAAACAATACCAAAGTCAATATCCCTGTCAGGAGGCATGCCCGACAGGTCTGCAGGAAACACATCCGAAAAAACTCACACCACCGAAACAGAATCAATAGTAGGGGTCTTTGCACCAACACCCCTCACAAAGGCCAAATAAGAAGACAACCCTTCTCAACTATCCACTAACCCCTCAAGTACGAAATCACTTTATTGGGAACATAATCTATAGATCCACTCCACTCAACCCTCAGCAACCCAGTCATCGCCAACGTCAGGGTCTTAGCATGACAATCTAGAACAACTTGACAAAGAGACAACCAATCCATATCCAAGATCACCTCAAAATCAACAATACTTAGAAACAAGAGATCTACCTCCAGACCTCCAATAGTCACTACACATGACTATTATACGCGGTCCACACAATAGTATCACCCACCGGCGTAGATACATGAACAAATGAAGCTAGAGGCCCACGGGGCATATCCAAATAATTAGCAAAATACGAGGACACATATGAATACGTGGAACTAGGGTCAAATAATATAGAGGCGTCCATGTGGAAAACTCAGACAATACATGTGATCATAACATCCGAAGCAATGGCATCTGGTCTTGCGGGGAGAGCATAGAATCGGGCCTAGCCACCTCACTCCTGATCGGCCTCCCCCTCTAGGGCGGCCTCTGGCTGACTGGGACCCACCCCGAGCTGGCTGAGTGGGTGGTGCAGCAACTAGTGCAGAAGACACAATATGACTCCTCTGCTATGATGGACCTCCGTGATGATAAGGACACTGCCTCCACACATGCCCAAACTCCCCACACTCAAAACAACTCCCGGGTGCAGCTGGTGGGGAATGAAAGAAGCCCCGAGAATCGGGATAACTAGTAGAAAGACCCGGTATAGACGAGCCATGACCCGATGGAGCATGGGACAAACTCTAAGCTGGGATGACACTAACAGATGAGTGACCCTACTGGTAAATGTGTGAACCATGGCTAGATGATGCACCACGGTGAACTGGGTGAGCCGTCTAAGCATGTCTGTAAGGACGACCACTGCCGTGGTAGAACTGAACCTTAGAAGGAACACCGCTGAATCCACCATGTCCACGAGGCCTCTTGACCTCCCTCTCAATCCAATCCTGGCTACGAACAATCTCTATCTGACGAGCAATGTCGACAATCTAATTAAATATAGTACCAGACACTCTCTCTCTCTCTAGTCATAAGCAATCGCAGTTGAAAAGTGAGGCCATCAATGAATCTCATGATCCTCTCCCTGTTTGTGGGAACCAACCAGAAAGCATGACAGGCCAACTTAGAAAATCTCTTCTCATACTGTGTCACAGACATATTACCCTTAGGAAGCTGCTCGAACTGCCTACGCAGCTCCTCTCTGCAGGACTGAGGCACAAACTTCTCTGGGAAGAGAACGGAGAACTCCTTCCATGTAAGGGGTGCTGCACCGACCGCCCTACGCCTTTCATAAACCTCTCACCAACTGAAGGCATCCCCTGAGAACTGAAAAGTAGTGAACGAGACCCCAATGGTCTCAAGAATACATGTTGTACATAGCATCCTTTGACACTTATCCAAGAAGCCCCCTCTGTACCACTTAAAGATGGAGGTTGGAGACTCCCGAACCTTTCCAGTCTATGATGCTCATCGTCAGGCATAACAGTAACCACATAGCCCTGAGCAGCTGCGATTCTAGTGGTTACCCCGGTGTCTGGAGTTCCTGTACCACGTGCTCTGGTGTGCGGGCAACGGGATTCTACGAACCTCTCCCCGCGTGAGAAGTGGATGCTGCGACTAAAATAGAGACCTCCTGAGCAAGACTAGTGCACACGGTTAGAAACTGAGCTAAGTTCTTCTGAACATGGAATCACAAAGGGCACAGCTGGTGCCTGAGCTGGTCTTGTTGGCGCATCCACAACTAGGACCTAATCTTGAACTTGGGCAACTAGTGGATCTGCAAGTGCTGCCCTAGCTGCTGGGCGATCCGCACCTCTACCCCTACCGCGGCCTCTATCGCGACCTCGACCTTTTGCAGCCCTGATTGGTGGTACTGGTGGCTGTCCATCCTTCCCAAGTATGTGTCCTCACCATATGTGAGAGAAGAGAATAACAAAAGTTTAGTTACCAGAATCAACAGTTTCACACGATAAGAATTCAAGAATGTGAAGTTTCCTAAGGGTTTGGCAGCCTCTCGAAGATAAGTACAGGCGTCTCCTTACCGATCCACAAGACTCTATGAAGCATGCTCATGACTGGTGAGACCTGTGTAACCTAGGCTCTAATACCAACTTGTCACGACCCAAATTCTAACCTGTCGTGATAACGCCTATCGATGGTACTAGGCAAGACGACCTTTCCAAAATACTCCCAATATTTTATACAGGATAATTCAAGATAATTAAAATAAGTAGAGTTTTCATAAACAGGGGTAAATTCCAGAAAAAACACAAGTGTGAAAAGTTAGTTCCCAATATCGGGGTGTCACTAAGCCATGAGCATCTATACATAGTGCGACTAGATATTAAACGACTATAACAATTTTGAAATCCAAAATACAATGAAATATTGAACCAGGAAAGTTGAACAAGGAATGTGAATGCCACACAGCTACCTCGAAATCTCCAATAGCTAGCTACGTGACATATCAACACCCTTCGCGTCCCAAAACTCCAGGATTTGCACACGAAGTGCAAGGTGTAGCGTAAGTACAACCAACTCAATAAGTAACAATAATAAACAAGGATTTCATAAATAGTGACGAGCTACATTGTTGTAATTCATTTTCAGTAATCTCAACAAGGAAAGTAGAAGTGCTTTTATCTAATCAATTACAACAGGCGAATTTAAGTAAAAACCAGATAAAAGTATATTTCAGAAGTTTTTCTAAAAAATAGTGATGTATGACAACTATGTGCAACAACAAAATGTTATGTACAACCTCTCAGGGCTACAATCACTCAGTCCTACCATTCACTACAAGCCTAACAGTCACTCATTCCTCATAGCCACTCATTCCTCATAGTCACTCAGCACTCGTCACTTGGCACTCGCACTCAGTAGGTACCTGCGCTCACTAGGGGTGTGTACAGACTCTAGAGGTGCTCTTTCAGCCCAAGCGCTATAACAAGCCAATCATGGCATATATCATATATACATGTTGCGGCATGTAACCCGATCCCATAAATGTCCTCAAAATTAGGATCTCGGTCTCACTCAGTCATATATCTCTCCAGTCTCTCGGGCTCTCAGAAATTAGGAAAACAACCAAACAACAATAATATGATGTATCAATCAAGAATAATAGAGGCAAATCTATGATATGCAAATAAAGACTGAGGCTGATTATAGTTAACATATAGCAGGTAATTCGATCTGTAACACGACCGTTGTAGGTCCAAGCAGTACCGATACATGGCCTAAGCATGATCTCTAAAATAATTCACAGTCTAATATCTATAACATATGAAGAATACATAGATAACAACAAGTTTTTTCAAATTTCCAGTTTCACGGAATGGACCAAGTCCCAATTCCCAAGGTGCACGCTCACATGCCTGCCACCTAAATTGTGTGTCACCTCCAAACAATCATATAATATCAAAAAATGGGATTTCATACCCACATGACAAGATTTAAAATTGTTACTTACCTCAATCCGAGCAAAACCCGACTCCAAAATGTCTTTTCCTCTCAAATCGGTCTCCAAACATTTTGAATCTAGCCACAAACACAGAGATTAGCTAAAGGGTTCAATTCCATAAGAAAAATACTAAATTATAGCCAAAATCCGAAATAGGTACAAACCAGTCC
Source organism: Nicotiana undulata (assembly GCA_005239495.1). Lineage (NCBI taxonomy): Eukaryota > Viridiplantae > Streptophyta > Magnoliopsida > Solanales > Solanaceae > Nicotiana > Nicotiana undulata. Next base: position 42,456 of record ML286560.1, read on the forward strand.
CTGAGCCCACGTCTCGAAATTTGACAAAAGATCACAAAACCTAAAAGCCCATTCACTCAGAAGTCTAACCATATCAAATTTACTCAAATCCGATAATAAAATCTCATTCAAAACCTCAAAAATCAAAGTCAAGGACTCTTCCTCTTTTTCCCCAATTTTCCACCCCAAATCACAAATTAGATGATGGAATTAACGACATAATATTGAATTTGACCAAAATTATATAGGAATCAGTCACCCCAAACACCCACACAAGAATCTCTCCAAAAATTGCCTTCTACTGAGCTCCTACTTCAGATTTATGATATGAACTCGAACCTCTCATTTTCAATCTTTTAAATCTACCCAGATGCACCTTCATTGCGCACACGAACTTCCTCTCGCGTCCGCGTAGACCATCTTCCTGCCTCTCAACTTAACACATCACGAATGCGACCACATCTTCGCGAACGCGAATCTTTGCCCGCACCACCAAATGGAACTAACATAACTATAAAAATTCAAATCCGAGGTCGTTTACACATAAGTCGACATCCTGTCAACTTTTCCAACTTAAGATTTCAATTAAGAGACTAAGTGTCTCTGATGTTTTATACTTCAATACCACACAAGAGGGGGGTGATTTTTTTTGGTGTCCAATATTTGGTGTACATAAATTATAAAAGGACCTGGTTCTTCTATGTGTTCTTAATACTACTGTTGCAGAATAATAAGTACAGAAATTAAAGAACACAATGAATTTTTACGTGGAAAACACTTGGATCAAAAGGTGAAGAAACCCCGACCTACTTCCCAGTAGGATTTTCCCAAACTCTTCACTAAATCACTAGACAAAAACTGCATTTACAAAAAACAATTTTGTAAACGTAAGACTAACTCTAATCCCTTGTAGAAAAAAACCTCTAACCGTTACGACAACTTTAAGTTATCTCTAACTTGAATACACTGAGTACCTATTACAAATGGTTCTAGATAAAGCTGAAAGGTACAATATGAAAATACCTACTACAGTTGAACTAGAATAAAAGACAGACTCTTGAAACTAGTTCTTCTATCTCTGTCAAGTAGCTTCAAGTTTGCACACTTGAATCTCACACGAATTGCTTGCAAAATGCCTTGCTATTTCGCTCTCAATTAACGTTTAACTTATGCTTTTGTGCATTCTTATTAGATGAGAACATCCTTCAATAAATAGAGTTAGTAGATAAAAAATTAATTATAGTTCTAATGCTACTCTTCCTTGGTAGAAGAGTTCTAGTTAATCTCAACTCCTAACTCCTTCCTTATCTTAGATAATGTTCTCGTTGAGTAAAGAGTCCTTCTCCTTATCAATTATGCAACCTTTTTTATCAAGAGATATTTATTTTTCCAGGTGACGTTTATCTCTTTCATGTGCATCTCACGTGCTTCAATATGCCCGTGTCTATGTATACCAGTGATGGACTTGGTTCATGCCTGAGTTCCATTGTCAATCTTAAAAACTATCCTTTACTTGGGCCAACCTTTTTCCCGCTCTTGGCATCATCGAAAAGTTGCATAAAAAATGTGTTAATCCTAGATTTTAAAACTTACTCATGGCCATTGGGGCTACTTCAAATGCATTCATGGATTAATAATCAACAATCAAGCTAAGAATTTAAACTATCAAAGAAATGTAGATAGCCAATTAGAGCAAAAACAACAAATTTCATTGATAGAGGATATGATTCTTCCACAATCCACAAAAAGAAACAAAAATATTGAAAAACATGAGCAAAAACAAGAAACATCCCGGACTGGGTCACTGAAAGTTCTACAGTGTGGAATTTAAGGCTTGGAAGAACTGGAGGCTTGAATTTTGGCTTGGAGAAGGTGCAACGTGTCTTGAAGAATTCCATCATTCTTCTCATTTTCCTTTGCAAGCTCTGTTCTGAGAGCATCTCTCTCAGATTCTACCTCAACGAAGTGTGTCTTCAGCCTTACTATCTCAGCATCCTTTGCCCCAATCTCCTGCACCAGGGCTCTGACCTTGCTATTGATTGGTGTCTTTTTAGATAAACCAGGTTCATTGGGAATGGCATGGACCTCATAATCACAAGCAAGCAGAGGGTTAACCCCAAAATGGTCTTTGCTTGTGGCCATCTCCCACTTCTTCAGTGGCACCTTACAATGAGCAAGAACGATAGTGAGAATGAAGAAATAGGGAATTACATAGGCTTTGGAGCCATTTATAACCCTATCGAGAAGCTGGATAATAAATCTAGGCCAGTTGATCTACCTCCCACTATCCAGACATTCGATCAAAACCAAGTCCATGAAGTAGGAAATATGCCTCCTTTCCTTCCTAGGCAGAACACACTTGTTGATGAATTCAAACAATACCTTGTGGGGGGGCTTCATTTCACTCTTGTATACAACCTTGGGCTCACTTTCTTCTTCATTATCACAGAATTTCCTGGTGATGGTCAGGGCAGTAGGAAGGGTGTATAGGCTTATCCATTTCAACTTTTTGTAATCATTGTACCCTTCAGAAGGTACACCAAACATGTCACCAAACTCCTTTAAATCGAAAGATATTTGTACCCCTTTCACCAGGCTGGTGACTCTTCCATCCTTCACCTCAAAATTGTACATGAACTCAATAATTTCTTTCCTTGTTAGTCTCTCATCCATCTGAAGGACCATGTCCTTCTATCCTTGCACCTCTAGCTTTTCCAGCAGCAGGACCATCCATTCTTCCTCCAAATCCTTGAGGAGCCTACCCTTCAATATAGTTCGTTTGCCAAACTTGTCCAGCTTGTCCTTTTTAGTGTCTGGATCATCCTCCTCTTCTCCACTCAATTTTACTTCTTCAGCAATCTTTACTTGTTTGGTTTTCACTGCAGACCTGGTCCTTTTGGCTAGGGTGGATGGTTCGGCAGACTTGGATACAGGAGTAGACTTCGTAGAAGAAGTCTTGGCTTTCTTGGGCATGGGAGTATGAACCTCTACCTCAGCAGTCACCTTTTCACCTTGATGGACCAGGTTCATCGCATCCACATCAAAATCCTCAATAGGCTCTCCCACCTTTATCCTTCCTTTTGTCCATCATTTTCTTCTTGCTTTCTTCTAAAGATTTCTGGAACTCCTCCTCACTTTTCAGCTGACTCCTTGTGGATCTTCCTCTTAGGAGAGAAATTTCAGTAGTGTAAGAAGGAGCAACCTTCCTTTTCTTGTTGGCTCTAGCAGTGCCAAGGGTCTTTGTTTTAGGAGTTCTATTTTTCTTGGGTTTATAACTGTCACCTACCTTTTTTAAAAGATCTTCTAGGGTTTCTTCAAGAGATGAACCAGTTTCATCTGTATGTTTTCCAAGATTAATCAGCCCTTTAACGGCTTCTCCAGATCCACTTCCCCCTGTTTTCATGCCACTTTCTTCCAAATTTTCTAACTCTGCTCCACATATAGCCATTTTACCATATTTAGAAGTGGGTGAAGAATAAACCACTCTTTTCCCTTTTCCCCTCTCATCACTTTGCACACCCTCACTCTCTTTTTATTTTCACTTTTACTTTTACCACCTCTTCTTCTGGACTCAGGAATTCGCACGTCCACCATGGACCGAACAAATATAAACCTATTTTCTAAATTTTCAGCCAAATTAGAAATGACCTCCGTAGAAGTGTTTTGATTAGATGTTACCTGCTCAGTATCGGAAGACCTAATTTCTTCCCCATCAGTCGCAGACTTGAAGGAGTCGTCAGAGTTTTGGAGTTCTTGGGCTTGATTGGCTTGTAATTGTGCGTTTAATTTCCTTGAAAGCGCACCTCCAGCCCCAGTTTTTCGAGTAAGCATTTTTAATCATCGTTTCTTAGGTTGAGGGGTAGTGGAAGATGAGGAACGTGGTTGGGGGTGTACCAGGGTTATCACTAGGGTTAGTCATTTTGTGCTTGGTTCTGTAAAGAAGAAGATGGGTAGGTTGAATTTTTGAAGAGGGAGAAAAATTGTAGAGAAATTTCAACGGTTTAGGAATTATGAGAATAGGGGAGTGATAGAGATCATCATTTTAAAGGGAGGGGGTAATTAATGGGTAACAGCATGTTCACCGACACGATTTAAAGTCTAATCAAACTAAAATGTCAATTTTGAATAGACCGTGGAGTCTTTCCTAGAATCTAGGTGATTTAATTTGGTTAGGATTCTTTTGAACGGAACTAGTTATATTTAATTGGATAAGTTTAAGAGAATTTTAGAATTTGGTAGGACTCTGCTAATGATTCAAATATTAGTATTTCAAATTGTGCAGAGTGTAGAAAACATACTGTGCCATCTCGATGAACTAGCATGGATGAACAAGGTTCTTCACTGAGAATCCTCTTGTACATGTCTCAATTTACCAAAATAGAAAAAAATATCATTCGAGATTAGTGAGTAATTTTAGCACATTGCATAGGAGTATACTATTTACAATATCAGACTGAGAAAAAATTAATCTAGTTATTTACAAAAGTCCCAGCTTTTCTAACCAATTGTTTTTTTCATTTTTTTCGTTGTAAATTCTGAACTGGTCCTTTTAAGTGATCTTAATCATCCCTAATTCCAACATGTTCCTTTCAACGTGATATCTACTTAGGGCTTTTGTGATGATGTCAGTTATTTGCTTGTCAGTAGCACAAAATTCCACAATGATCAGCCCTTTTTCATAGTTATCCCTCAAAAAGTGATGCCTAACATCTATGTGCTTAGTTCTCTTATGATGAACATGGTTCTTAGTCATACTAATTGCACAAGTGTTGTCAGGAAAAAAAAAGGGATACAACCAACATCGATTCCAAAGTCCATCAATTGTTGTTTAATCCACAATAGTTGAGCACAACATTAGGCAGCAGCAACATACTCAGCTTCAGTAGTAGATAAGGCCACATAGATTTGCTTTTTGGTGGCCCACGACACAAGACATGAGCCAGGAAAGTGTTCCATACCTGAGGTGCTCTTTTTATCCACAAGAAAAATACGTAATCAGCATAAGCATATCCCACAAGATTGAAATTACTACCTTTTGGATACCAAATACAAAGATCAGTGGTGCCTTTTAGATATCTCAAAATTCTCTTGACAGCAGTCAAGTGAGACTCCTTTGGGTTTGCGTAAAACCTTGCACAAAGTCCTACACTGAAAACAATGTCAGGTCTACTAGGAGTGAGATACAATAATGAGCCAATCATTCCCCTATACAACTTTTGATCAACAGATGAACCATGTTCATCTATATCCAACTTTGTAGCTGTTGCATTAGGAGTGTCAATTTCTTTGGAATCTTCCATTTTAAACCTTATAAGCAATTCTTTTACGTACTTATACTGATGGATCATAGTTCCATTTGAATTTTTTTTAATTTGTAAGACTAAAAAGAAGTTAAGCTCGCCCATCATGCCCATTTCAAATTCACTCCCCACTAGTATAGCAAATTCTTTACTTAGCTTATTAGTAGTTAGTCCAAAGATTATATCATCAACATATATATGAACAACCAAGAGATCTTTATTCTTTTCTTTTAAGAATAAAGTATTGTCAATTTTACCTCTCTTGTAGTCATGCTCAAGAAGAAATTTTGATAACCTTTCATACCATGCTCTTGGAGCCTGCTTGAGTCCATATAGTGCTTTGTCGAGTTTGTACACATGATCAAGATTTTCCTTTCTTTCCAATTCTGGAGGTAGCTTGACAAACACTTCTTCCTTTAGATAGCCATTTAGGAAGGCACTCTTGACATCCATCCGATGAAGGGTGAATTCCATGTACACAGAAAAGGCTATGAGGAGTCTTATGGCTTCCAGCCTTGCAACTGAAGCAAAGGTTTCATCATAGTCTATGCCTTCCTCCTAACTATATCATTGAACCACCAATCTTGCCTTGTTCTTGTCACGACCCAATTTTCCCCTCTGTTGGGTACCGTGATGGCACCTAGTCATAGGGACTAGGTAAGCCTAATATATTACTGAGTATCAACAATAATGAAATAAACATAACAGTCTCGATATGGAAATCTTGACAGAGTTTACAATTTTCCAAAACCCGGTAAATACAAGTCATAAGCTCTACGAACTCTTTCTACAAAATCTAACTACAACTGTCAAGAAATGAATAAGTACAGTTGGAGATAAACTGGAAGGTGACTCCGAAACCTACGAACGCAGCAGCAGGTTTACCTTGAGTCTCCTCATCAACGATGATCCGTGCAGCTACTAATGGTAAATACCTGGATCTGTGCAAAGCAAAAATGCACAGAAGAGTAGTATGAGCACACCACAGCGGTGCCCAGTAAGTATCAAGACTAACCTCGGTGAATTAGTGACGAGGACTAGTCAGGACCCTACTGGACTAATAAGGAAAAGGCATAAGTACGAAGATAATGACCGAAACGTAGTGTCTATCTAAAGAATTTTGCTGAAATAAACAGTAAGATAGAATAATACGGAAGAAAACTCAGCAAATACGATCTACGGCAACAATGTAGAAATACGCAAAGAGAACATAAGAAATGTCAAGCCAAAGTCGAAGTCACAAATCAATGAGCATTAACAACCTATCACTATATCAATTTCTTCATATCAGGCTTAAACCAATAAACCCAAAAGAGCTGGTAAAAACGTCGAGTGAAAGCATTTAAATCGTGAGTTTAGATTTGAAGGTTTTGAAAATATAATCATTTCGGAAATAAGGAAAACTTCTTTGAAACATAGTTTCTCTGAATGTATATTTATATCTTTTTAAAAAGGAAATCCTTAAAGCATAGTTCCTTCAAAATATGTGATGTTCATATATACTTTCCCAAATACTGCTTTTCCAAATATCATTTATCCAAATATACTTTCTCAAATAGTGCTTTTCAAAATATCATTTGTCAAAATATACTTTCTCAGATACTGCCCTTTCTAATATCATTTGTTCAAATATACTTCCCCAAATACTGATTTTTCAAATATCACTTTTCTGCAAG